>JAVTVJ010002512.1:0-88390 GCA_034509425.1 Eopsaltria australis
GGCATGGGTCTGGCATGGGGCTGGCATGGGCTGGCATGGGGCTGGAATGGGCTGGCACGGGTCTGGCATGGGCTGGCATGGGGTGGCATGGGGCTGGAATGGGCTGGCACGGGTCTGGCATGGGGCTGGCAGGGGTCTGGCATGGGCTGGCATGGGCTGGCATGGGGCTTCCTCCGGCTGCAGCCGCAGCGGCGGTGCCGAGCGCCCCGGGGCCGGGGCCGTGCCACGGGAGGTCGCTCTGCCACCGCCGATCGCTGTCCCTGGCCCTGCCCCGCAGGGCCGCAGCTGTTCCTCTGCGCCGAGCCAGGGTACACTGTGTTCGCTCCGAGGCCTTGATTAAACAAAATGTTTATGCGTGCCTCTGCTCCAGCAAACATCTTGGCGGCTGCACGAAGCCTGTTCACTGCTGCTGCTCCAGCTGCACTGGAATTGGGGCAGGGTCCGTGCGATGCTTCAGGAGCCAGCTGGCCTTCCTGGGATGGTCCCCACTCCAGGAACACCCCATCTCCCCCGGGCCCTGCACCCCCAGTTCCATTGGAAGAACCTTGTCTGCTGGGGAAGGCTGTGCCCCGCAGTCCCTTGGAGTCGCTGCCCCGTTTGGAATGGTTGGGGGGTGGTGGGGGGAAGGCATAATTTGCTTCTTTACCGTGAGGGAGTGACACCCACCCCACAAACCCACCACCCATTTCCCTCCTAAGCAGGACTTTGAGGTGCATCTTGAGACTTCAAGAGCAGCTAAGACATCTCCTGGGCTCTACAGTGCCTCCAGCAGAGCAGAACACTCTGCCACTGTGCCTTCTTGACATGCTGCTGCTGCACCCACTGATGATCGCCATGTACAGCATCATGGAGCTGGGTGGGCATAGCCAGCCCTGGCTGGGGCACCTGTGGGGCTTGGACTGGCTCCCAGGGCCTGACTGCAACTTTGTGTCCCCTGTCCTGTCTGGCCAGTGTCATCCACGATGTGTCTGCTTTCTTCCCTGCCTGAGGGGATTGTGTCAGTTGTGCATATCTGGAGTTAACTGGGGACAGGCTGGCCCTGCTGTTTCATCTCTCAGGCATCTTGCAGCCGCTGCTCTGTGCCCGCAGGGCGGCCCTCAGCCAGATGTGCTGTCATCACAATCATGCTGCTGCTCCAGCTGATACCTCCTTGGGTAGCTCCTTCCCCAAGCCATACACCCTGTGAGGATGGAGCAGCATGCCCTGGGTGAGTGGGGAACCAGCATGTTGAGGTCATTTACAACCCTGCCAGGGGAGACCAAGGGAAGGATTCTGCAGGACTGAGAGAGGGCCAAGACCAAAGCTCACAGCTCTGTCCTTGAACTCAGGAGGCCAGAAAGGAGAAGGTGCTGATGGCCACTCAGATGATATCGATGCACACTGGACTCCCAGCCTGGAGTGTTTCCCAAGAGCACAGGCTTTCAGCAGAGCCGGTTGCCCAAGCGGCTTGCGTGCCCCTGCCCGGCTGTGTGCCATGGCTCTTGCGAAATGGTGTTGATAAACACTCCGGGGCATGCCAAGTCCTGCAGGATGACAGCTGATGTGCCCGGGCTGTAGGGAGTGCCTGCACAGTGAGAGGAATTTTCCACTCCTCTGTGGCAAGCGTGTCTGACCCTGCTGGGGGACTGTCCCCAGCAAGGCAGAGATCATCTGCTGGTGTCCCAGCTGGCTTGTCAGGCCCAATAAACCCCCCATGCAAGGGCTGTCCTTAGGCACATGGCAAACCAAGGGGTGGTTGGGTTGCCTGGGGCATGGTGGCACCCTACAGGGCTGGGCTGGGGTCCCACTATCCCCAAGGAGACCCCACCACCCCCATTTCACCATGGGGCCATTCGGACTGCCCCTTAGCTACCCCTTTCTAAGCACATGGGCCAAGTTGCGGTGAGCCGTACGCTTCTCTGTTCCCTGTACCAAGGACTTGCCTTCCTGTCATTCTGGTCCTCTTTCCATATGCCCTGAGGGCAGTGGGTGACCCTTGACAGGGCCCTCCAGGCTGCCTGTGTCAGCTCTGCCCACATGTGTCTTGTAGCAAGTTGGAAATGCCTCAAAGACCAGCGGGTTTGTGGTATGAAGAGGGTGTGCTAGGTCCTGTGCTGGCCAATGTTTGGTAATTAGCATGTGAAAGCCCAGTTTGATTTGACTGGTGTGTCCTGGAGCTGCAGTTCCTTTCGTCCATCCTGCCATCCCACTGTGCTCTCAACAGAAGCATGAAAAGCTCATGCCAGGCAGCACAGACCTGCATAATGCACCTGTGCACAGTGCCACATGTGTCCCTGTCCCCCAGTGCAGCCTGGCACATGCTGTGCCATCCATGGCAAAGCAGCTAAACATCAGCCAACATCTGGAGAGAATGGGCAGCTCACAGGTCTTTGGGAGGATCCTTCCTTCCTTCCTTCCTGCCTTCCTTCCTTCCTTCCGTCCTTCCTTCCTTCCTTCCTTCCTTCCTTCCTTCCTTCCTTCCTTCCTTCCTTCCTTCCTTCCTTCCTTCCTTCCTTCCTTCCTTCCTTCCTTCCTTCCTTCCTTCCTTCCTTCCTTCCTTCCTTCCTTCCTCTCTCTGTTTCTGTTTCTCTTTCCTCCCTTTCTTCCTCTCTTTTGCTGCCACCTGGACGTGCCCCTGCTGCCACCCTGGTGCTCCCTTGCTTATCCTGCCGGTACCTGGGCTAGCAGCAGCAGAGGCACTCACAGCCCAGGGCTGCTGCCCTGTGCTGTGCGTGGTGGCTGTCCCAGCCCAGCTGGGCTGTGATGGAGCAGCACCACTGGTTCTGACTGATCGGGGTCTCGTGTCCCTTCCCATGTCCCTGCAGCCTCCAGGCCAGTGGATGCTGGACCAAGGCACTGTGGGAGCCGAGACAGCTATGGAGTGATGGGATGCTCTTGCTGAGGGTCCTGCTGAGAGCACATGCGGGGGTTTGTTGCTGTGTGGGAACCTGTGCTTCAGGTGGAGACAGTGGCAAGAGGAAGAGGCACTTACGGTTTGCCCATGGCAGCAGACACAGGGACACTGCTGTCTCTTGGCCCCAGCTTGTGGCATCGTGGCTTGTGCATGTGGGCAGAGATGACAGTGGCAGCGCAGCTTTTGGTGCCCGCACCTCTCCACTGGGGAGAGACAGAGCTTGGGCAAAAGGCAGAGCAGCGGCAGTGAGCCCCGTCCTGCCCCCGGCTGTTTGGGACATGCTGTTCTCTCAAGCGATGATAAGGACAATCAATAATAAAAGCAGGCAGATGGAACGCGAGCCCGGCCTCCAGCCAGCGACCTTCAGGAGCTGGGTTACTGGAGCAGGCTCAGGCGTTCTGGCAGCGGCCGGAGCAGCGTCGCGTCGGGAGCCAGCGCAGGGTAAACACGGACAGCGCTGCCCGAGAGCGCGGCTCGGCCACCAGCGCCCTGGCAGGCATCCTGACGGCACCGGGCATCGCGGCAGCTCAGGCACACGCTGTGCACCTCGGTAACCAGCTGGGACAGTAACAAAACTGCACGGAGCTCAGGGCTGCGTGTGCCGCTGTCCCCGGTCCCCGCGGCGGCGTGTGGCACATGCGCTGGGGAGGCAGCGCCGGCCGAGCCTCCGGAGTAACCCTGAGCGCTTACATAACCATTAGCCTGCACAAACCACTGCACAAACATGACCCACTCACCGCCGAGCTCAGCAAGATCCTGATAACGCAGGAAAACAGCAAGCCCAGCCCAGTGCCTGGACACAGCTGGCCCGGGCTGTGACGTGGGAGGGTCGGCGATGTCCTTGCCAAGCAGCTGTGGGGCTCCGGCGCTGCGGAACAGCCTGGAAGCTTCGAGCTGGCCCAGCGCCGACATGGGTGTCTGCCTCCCAGCAGCTTCTGGCTCTTTCTGAGCTTCTTGGAGCTGCAGCGAAGCTCAGGGTTTTGCAATTTTCCACGAGACAAAGGGCCGTGGGACCAAACACAGTAACACCTCCTGCCCCAAGTGGAGAGTCCTTCTGCCCCCGGGGACAGAGCAGCCTTTGCAGGGGGGGGGGGAATCCCAGCCTTAGGCTGGACTGTCCCTGCCTGGTGGAGACACAAGCTGTTTATTTCTTTGCTGCCCAAAAAGCACTTCCTTCTGAACATTGGCGTGACAAGGGGTTCAGGATGTGCTGTCTCATGTCCTCTGTTTTGGGGACAGGGCAGCATTGCTCCCATCAGTGCTCTCAGTGGGAGCATTCTGGCCATGGCCCTAGTTCTCCACAGTGCTGGCAGGCACTGTGTCACTCACACTCTTCTCTCCCCCTCATGGGGCCTGCTCCCTATCCCAATCCTGAATGTGACACTGACTGACTTCAGTCAGCTCTGTCAGCTCCATCTGGCAGTTCCTGCACTGCTGCAGCTGTGTGTGACCTTCTCTGATCACCGTAAGCCCAGGTCCTGTCCCATCAACTTCCCTTCTGCAAAAGTCGCTCCCTATGCCTCTGCACCTCACCTTGCCCAGGGCTGCAGCTGGACCAGCACAGGGACCTCTCTCTGCTCATGGAGGAGCTGCCTTGGTTGGGCTCTGCAGAGGTGAAGGCTGCTGCTGGCAGGGTTGTGAAGGTGTGGGCATCACGGGTCCCTTGTGGAAGGCCAAGTCTTTCACAGCGCAGCTGTGTGGGAGAAGAGGAGCTTGCTCCTGTGTGCAGCACGGGGCAGCGGGTGCTCCAAGGCATCTGCTTCCCCACCTGGGTTGGGAAGCCCTTCTTACTGGCATCTCCTGCCCTGCACATTGCTCCCCTTCCCCTGGGTACACGGAGCAGGACAACTTCTCCAGCCCTTTGAGTGTCTGCGGCAAAGACCCACTGAGAAAAGCCTAAAAATAACCTAGAAATACTGGAGGAGAAAAAAAGAAGGGGCTCTTTATTGCTTAGCCAGCAGTAGAACCAGTCGTTGCCTGGCAAAAATGAGAGAAGAACTGGACTTAAAATAACATCCGCTCGCAGGGAGCCAGCCCGGGCGGCCACGTTGCCAGGTCTCCTGCAGGCAGGAGCAGTGTGCTGCCACCTGCGTGGACCCAGCGTGTGGGAACTCTGATCCTGAGCCTCAGCCAGGAGCTGTGCCCCGCCAAGCTCCCAGAGGGGTGCAGGGACCCCTCCCTACACCAGCAGGATGCTCTCCACTACTGCCAGGACAGCTGCCCGTGGCCCCAGGAGTCATTCTCCTGTGGAAGACAGCAGGATAGGGTTTGTCCTGATATACTGGGTATGGCTGGTACTGCTGACTGCAGGCTTGGGCTGCTGGGCTTCCAGCAGCTGCTGGTATGGGGAGCAGGGATGTGGCTCCTGGGGAAGCCTGGGAGAAACAACCAGAGCAAGGAGAGCCAGGCTGTGTGTGTCCCGTTCCTGGGTCTGTCCCAGATGTGGGATAGCTTGTAGGCTCCTTGTGTGACAGTAATGGGAACAGCCTGCTCACTGTGATGGTACCCTGGGGCTGACCTGAGAGCATCACTGGTTTTGCTGTGGAAATGGGCAGCTTTTCACAGTGAGTGGGGGAACCAACTCCTTCATCCCATTCACAGCAACCAGGCATGCAGACTATGGATGCCTGTGGCTTTCACTTGGAAGGTGCTGAAAGCAATCAGAGAACAGAGTTATATAAAAAAATCATTTACAGAGTCGAGTCAAATGGATCCGGCATGAGCCCGGCACATCCCGTCCCTCCTGTGGCATGCAAGGCCAGTTCCCTGGGGCAGGAGCAGCTTGGTTAGGACAGCCAGCAGCTTTGCTGAGCCCTCCCCGCCATGGAGAGCAGCAAAGCCAAATGCTCCCCCATGGCAGGAGCCTCTCTTCTGCTTGACCTCAAACACACCTGCAGGCCTGGAGTAGCAGAGGTGGCTCTGGCAAGCCCAGCTGCAGCAGTGATAGCTTATCTCTCACTCTGGGTCATGGCTCTGCTCCTCCAGTGGAGCAATGTGATTGCAAAGTGGTAAACAAAACACTCTGGGCTCTGCTCCTCCTCAGCACCCAGAAGCCGCATTCCTCAGGGGCACCACTATTGTGATGCCCAAGTCCTGCCTTTGCAAAGCTGCTCCTGAGCCCACAGGGAGCAGCCTGGGTGGCTCTGCCCTCCCACGGCCAGGAAAGCCCAGAGCAGTGAGTATCTTGACTGCTTTGGAGGAGTCTTGCAGGTGGGAGCACAGGGTCTTGAGACCCCTGAAGGATTTGAGACTTGTGACCGAAGGACTGGGTTCCATAGGAGTCTGACCTCATTGCTTTAAGTCCTACAGGCTGGATTATGCATCTGGCCTGCTCCTCTTGTGCTCCTGCCAGGGGTTCCCAGGTGGAAGTCATGAGTGAGCAGAGAAAATCAGGTGGTTTGTGCCATGCCAGAGTGCATGAGAGCAGATGGAGGGCACACAGTGGAGATGCAGAGCAGAGCTGGAGTCCCGAGTTTGTCCCCAGAGCTTTGAACCCCAGAAGACTGAACCTTCCCTTGTGTCAGGCAGGTTGAAAATAAGTCTGCCCTGAGCCTACAGGAAGGCACATGAACCTGCAGCTCTTGTGCAGCTTCTGACCCTGACTGTTCTCTGATGGCACGGTGTGGAGCTGTGGCAGGTTCACTGTTTCCCAGGACACTCTGCCGTAGGAGAAGGCAAACCTCACTGCCTCTTGCAGTCTGCCCTTGTGTCTAAAACCTGTCTGGGACATGTCCCACCCCATTCCCTCTATTGTCTGCGCAGTCCACAGGCCTGTCCTTGTCAGCCCTGGGGCTTCCAGAGCTCCAGCAGCTGGAAGGGAGGTGTAATGCAGCCCAGTAAGGGATATTGGGACCAGCTGTGGCAAAATGGCCTTCCCTTTGATCAAGCACGGGTGTCTCACCTTGTGGGGTGGACTTTGTGCAACTTGAGGGAATGTGGGAACTGTGTCTGCACAGCCAGGCATCTCTGTTCCCAGCTACCAGGCCAGGAGCAGAGGGGCACCCTTGCAGGGTTTCTCAGCACCCTGAGCTTGTTTTCTGCTCAAGGCAGAGCACTGTGTGCCTCATGCCCTCACTTCCTGGTGGCCAGGAAAGTGAGGCAGAGCACTGTGCCAGGGTCTGGACCCTTGGGCTCAGGGGCTATGTGCATCATCCTGGTCCCCAAGGAGGTGACACCTCAGTGCTGCAGCCCCAGCTGTTCTTTTTACCTGGGAAGGTGAGGCTGCCTCTCCCTGGAGAGGCTCAGCTGCTGAAAGGTAACCCAGACCCACTTCCCATGGCTGCCCTTCGGCACAGTCGTGTGACACACTCCTTGTAACAGACCTGGCAGTGGCCTTGTCCTGTGCTGTTCCCTGCCCCAGTTCCCAGTGAATGCAGATACGGATCTGGGCTGTGTGACCATGGCCCTCGCTCCTTCCCAGCCACGGCTGGAGCAGGGTGTGGCACCTGTGCTGTGCTGAGCTGAGCTGGGCTGTGCTGAGCTGTGCAGGGCTGTGCTATGCAGTGCTGTGCTGAGCTGAGCTGTGCTGTGCAGTGTTGAGCTGTGCAGTGCTGAGCTGTGCAGTGCTGTGCTGAGCTGAGCTGAGCTGTGCAGTGCTGTGCAGTGCTGAGCTGTGCAGTGCTGAGCTGTGCAGTGCTGTGCTGAGCTGAGCTGTGCTGTGCAGTGCTGAGCTGTGCTGTGCTGTGCCGTGCTGAGCTGAGCTGAGCTGTGCTGTGCAGTGCTGAGCTGTGCTGTGCTGTGCCGTGCTGTGCCGTGCAGTGCTGTGCAGAGCTGTGCAGTGCTGAGCTGTGCTGTGCTGTGCCGTGCTGTGCCGTGCAGTGCTGTGCAGTGCCGTGCAGTGCTGTGCAGAGCTGTGCTGTGCAGTGCTGAGCTGTCCTGTGCAGTGCTGAGCTGTGCTGCGCTGAGCTGAGCTGCACTGTGCCGTGCTGTGCAGGGCTGTGCTGTGCAGGGCTGTGCTGTGCTGTGCTGAGCTGAGCTGCGCTGTGCTGTGCTGTGCTGTGCAGTGCTGTGCAGTGCTGTGCTGTGCAGTGCAGGGCTGTGCAGTGCAGGGCTGAGCTATGCAGGGCTGTGCTGTGCAGTGCTATGCTGTGCAGTGCTGAGCTGAGCTGAGCTGAGCTGTGCTGTGCTGTGCAGTGCTGAGCTGTGCTGTGCTGCCCCTGGGCTGTCCTGAGCCAGGGCCGTGCCCAGGAGGTGGCAGCAGCCCCTCAAACTGTGCCGGGCCAGGGCTGTGGGGCTGAGACCCCTCCAGAGAAGCGTTCCCACTGCTCTGTTTCCTCCTCTGGCAGCGTGAAGAGGCAGAGCTCGGCCCTGGGCTGGAGGGCAGCCAGGCTGGAGGGGCTCCAGGGACACGTTGGGGTGAGGATCAGGGGATGGGGCGGCTCTGAGTGGCACAGCAGGGCTGTGGTTTAAGCCCTGTGCAGCGTTGAGGTTTGAGACAGCAGCGTGTGGAAGTCGGAAAGAACAAACTGTTCAGCCGCCAGCCCTTCCAGCTTCTGCTTTCGAAGTTATCTAACAGCCCAAACAAACAAGAAAGTGCTGGCTCAGCCGCAGCTGGCTGGCCTGGCCCGTTCGTGCAGGACACAGCCCATCCCATTGCTAATCCTGCAGCCCAGTCTTGCCGGGTCATTGCTCCTCTGTAGCTGGGAAAGGAGCTCTGCTCTCCCGTTCCTCACCGCAGCTGTGCAACCCCTTCCAGTGCCACCACTGACGCCTCCTGGGCAGCTCCTTGGGATCTGCCCAAGGACATCTGGTGGTCACTTGTCCCTGCAGAGATGGGCACCCCCATGGCTCAGAAGCTCCCCTGCACTCTGCTCAGTCCTGCTCGGCCCCAGCAAGCAGCACGGGATTGCTGGGGCAGGAGGCAGGACTGACACAGAGATGGCACGGCTGATCTGTGTGGAGAGGAGAGCACTGAGCCACCATCTCCAGGTGCTTCAGTGCCCCCACAGCTCTGAAGATGGGCGCAGGCTGCAGGACCCACATGGTTCAGCCATGCATGGGGACAGGGACAAGCCTTCATGTCCCCAGTCAAGCTGTGGGATCAAGAAGCTGCCAGGTTGAGAGAAGAAGAAGGGGATTGCAGATGGTGCAGACTGGGAACAGAGTGCCCGGAGAGCCCAGAGCAGGGTTCCATGGGCGACAGAAAGGGGAAGCTGCGGGCTGTGACCAGCTCTGACAAACACTGCTGGGCAGTGGTGTCTTGTCACATACGCCGAATTCACACGGGGGGGGTGCAGGTGGGAGGGGGAATGGGGAAGGGGTGGAGAGCTCTGTTACGTAGAGTGTCCTCCAGCCTTCCTTCCTGTGGCCACGGGCTGAGGAAGGGTATATAAACAGTGGAGCTATAATTATCTGGTGAGCAGCGCACCCAGCTGCTGGCTGCCACGGGCACAGCTGGAGACAGCAGTGCAGAGCTCCTGGGGCTGGCACCCAGCACCACACCTGCCCATTGCAGCTCCTCCAGGAGATTTTTGTCATGGGGTAACTGCTCTCCATTGTGCTAAGGAGGTCTGGGATGCTCAGTGTTTCAATGGCCTAAATGGACACCTGGGAGTTTTACTGGACCTTGATCTTCAGGAAATTTGTGCCAGAGGTGCTCCAGGATGCCCCCAGAAGGCACCAATGTCTGTAAGAGTGCCCTGCATCTCTGGGTGCAGGCAGCTGGTTCCCCGTAGCACACCAGTGCATGTTCACCATGGGAGGGAGGAGAAGAGAAGCAGCAGCAAAGGGTCAGGGCAATGCTGGGAATTCCTGGGGGGGCCAGGAAGGGTGAGAGGTGGCTTTGGCAGGTCCTTGTGTTGGAGAAGTGCTGGTGCAGTGGTCAGACAGGACAGAAAGGGAAGGGCCAGAGTGAATTTGGAGGTTGTTTCCTGGAGCAGGTGGAGGTGTGTGGCCTGGGGTGGAGGTGGCTGTGTCCCTCTGGGACATGCTTCACCTTCTCCTTCACGTGACTTACACCATCCAGGTCAGCCTGAGGTAGCTCCAGTTTGGCCATGATTTCTGGAACTCATGGGAAATGGTGAGCTGGGAGTGAGGAACTTTGTCACTGCGTGAAGACACCTGGACATTGTGAAAGGCTCAGTCCAGGCCTGGCTGAATGACGTAGAAAGTGTTCAGGGTTAGTTTGTGCTTAAAATTTACAGCCACTCCAGCCTCCTCGCCCTCAGCTGAGCACAGTGTTTGCTTTTTCTTCCCTGCCTGGGCTCCAAGACTGACAAGTGCTGGGAACTTTCCATGTCCGACACAAAAAAACCAAAAGACATGCAAGAGAAAACAATCTTCACATTTGGAAGCAAAGAAGGAATCCATAATTTCAAAACCAATCCACACTTGGCAAGGAGCTGGGAGGGAATGGAAACAGCCACCTGAGCAAGCTGAACGGGTCACTAAAGAGGTTTGGGTAGCCCAGCTGGGCTGCCTGGTTTGGGGCAAGTGGTCTTGCTGGTCACCCAGGGAAGCCCAAAGTATGTCAAACCGAGGGAGAGGTTTTGGGGTGTTTTAGGGCACTTTGGAGCAGGCCATCAGCTCTTGCAGAGCTCAGCATTGGTGGGCACAGGGTGGGAAGTGTCAGACAGTGTCTCCAGTGTTGGTGGTGACTTGTCAAAGAGGCAAGCTGGGTCCATCCTGCCGTGCAGGGTGAGCTCTATGCCACAGACTGGAGTGGTTTGGGCTGGCTCTGCCACCCCTGAGTCACATCCTCTGTCCTGCGGCTGTGGATTCCTGGCTCCAGTGCTGGCTTGAGCCATTCACATTCCTGGGGGGTCTCAGCTCCAGCACAGCACACTGCACAGCAGCCCCTGGATGAGTCCCAGGAACCTGGGAGGGCTGGCAGCTCTCATCTCCTGCTGCCCCGTGCCATCTCTCACCCTGCCGAGCACCGGCTGAGAACAGCCTTCAGCCAGGGACAGACTGGGGATCCAGAGTGCTTCATCACAGATTGTGACAGCAGGGACACGTCCAAAGACGGGACACCAGCAGTTTGGCAGAGACCACGTTCCCTTGCAGGGGAGAAGGGGACAAAGGATCACGTGCAGGCTGTGGCTGGGATGGCCACAGGTGCAGGTGGTCCCTGCAGGTCTGCAGCAGGGTCAGGTGAGGAGGGACCCCTGCTCAGTGCAGGGGCCGTGCTGCTGTGGGAGGGCAGCCCGTGCTCCTGCTAAGCAGCTTGGGAAGCCAGCCAGCACCTGCAGCCCCGTCTCACCTGCCCTGCTCCTCCCCTCCTGTGGGGAAGGACAAACCTGGGATTAGCTGTTCCTAACACATTCCAGATACTTACCTCCCAGGATTCCCGCTCTGAAGGACTTTGTTGATGAAAGACACAAACCTGGAACAGACCGTTTGGCTGACGAAAGACAAAGTGGAAGTTGCCAGCAGAGCAAGTTCCCCACGTGCTTGCATCAGGCTCCCAGGTTTCACTGGGGTGAGGCACAGCCAGCACCCCGTGCCCGGCTCTGCTCCTGTTTGTCTCGTGGACCTCCTGTCCCAAAAAGGGATGAGGAAGCAGCTGCTGCCATTTTGTCCTTCTGGGGAGACTGGCAGGAGAGCTGGAGAGTACAGCTGCATTCCATGGGTACCCCGAGAACAGGTTGTTCTCCTCACCTGCCCTGGGGACAGTGAGAGCACAGGGGGTTTGGCCAGGGCTGTGCAGGATCTGTGGCTGGAGGGTAAGGTTTGAGGAGGGTGCTGAAGCTGGGCTGGGAGCTGATGTGGCTCTGAGGGTACTGTGCTGCAGGCAGAGGCATCACCCTGCAGCACCAGCACCAGTTCACCTGTCCAGGTGGACACATACCCACACAAAGACTTCTCCATGAGCACAGGCAGAGGGTGAACCTCTCCAACAGCAGTGATGCAATCCTGGAATCACTCCTGCAGATGCCCATCCAGACTCCACTTTCTGAGCTGACTCACAGTCTGCTTCCGTCCTGGAACTCCCCATGCCTGCGGGGTGCCTTTCCCAAGCAGCTGTGGTGGCGAGTGTTTCTTGTCAATGGGCCCTGCAGGTATCACACATCCCAGAGGACCTGGGGGCCCGTGGGGTCTGTGTGAGCAGCTGGGGTGCATCAGGGTGCAGGCTGTGCTCGTAACCCAGAGTGTCAGCAAAACATTTGTCCTTTCCCTGCCCTGTGGAGAGGATGGGTCCCCAGGGCAGAGGTGACCCAGGTTTGTGTGAGCAGCGTGCCACTGGGGATGGGGACCCGTAGGTGGTCTTGGCAGGGGGGACCCCAGCAGGCATTTCACAGTCCTCATTTGACTGCCCTGGGTTTAGCTTAAAGGTGAGTTGTCTCCAACCCAGTGAGAAGAGCTTCCCTGGTGAGATACCATATCCTCCTTGGTAGGAGAGTTAGAGTTTGAAGATCATTGTGGGTCCCTTCCAGCTCAGGGTATTCTATAATTCTACTCCTTAAGAGTCTCTCTGTCTTCAAGGACCTGCCCCTATCACTCTCAGCTGAAGCTGGTCCCAGAGTGGGGTGTGGAGTGAGCTCCATCTCCGTGCCTCTCTTTTACTCATGGGTTGTTTTTCCCCACCATAAATATATCTGGGCTGGCTCATGGGCTCTGTTTTCTTCCCCGGGCAGAGAGTTGTGCCAACAAAGCAAAGTTTCTTCCTTATCCCTCCCCTTTCTAATTGTTTCCGTATGGATCCAATTTCACCATGTCCCAGAGCAGGCTTGGGTTCCCTGCTTACATAAAGTTGAAAACAAGGGCTGAGGCACCAGCTGTTGGCAGCAGAGCACGTCCTCCCTGCATTGTCCTTGGAGCATAGTGTGGCTTCCAGGCTTGGCTCTTCCTGGTGCCTGGGACCTGTGGTGCTTCCTCAGGGAATGCAATGTGGAGGAACACTCGTGTCGTGCCCCAGGCAGGACTGGGAGGCCTGTGATGAGTCCTGGGTTTATTAACTGAGCACTACAGCCCTGGTCCTCCTCCCACCCCCTTCCCCTGCACCCTGCGTGGCTTTTCCTGGGACAGCCTCTGCCTGGGGCTCCTGTGGTGCCACCTGTGCCCTGCCACAGAGCTCAGGTGGCTTGGCCATGCGATGGCCCTGGCACCTCACCACATCCCAGAAGGGAAACAGCAAACCTCTTTGGAAAAGGCTTGGGGCATTTTGTGTCTGGTTCCTTTTCTGTCTCGGCCTCCTCCTGGCACATTCTGGGCCCTGGACTGAGTCCTCACAGAGGAGCAGTGTCACCTGGCTGGGGGAGCTGAGCCACACACATGGCAGATCAGGGAGTGGGGGTGCAGCAGCCCCTGACTGTGCATCCCCGGCCAGTCTGGCACTGTCAGTACAAAGATGGTCCCCACCAGCCACGGCCACACACTGATGCTCACCCTCTTATTGGAAGGAGCCAGCTGAGGTAAGGACAGGCTTGCTCTGGGAGGTGGCATGTCACGTGCCACGTCTTCACTGGTGTCTGGTGAGGCTGCTGCCCCAGCTTGCCTGTTCCTTGTCTGCCCAGCATGACCATGGAGAGATTGTCTTTCTTCAGGTCATGATCTAGTAGCATCTGCTTGTGTTTAGGGGAGCACTGTGGTCTTCCCTAAATCCTGTCTCCAGGGAGGGGGATTGCTGCACCAGCCCTCTGCATCCTGACTCTGGATGCACAGCAAGAGCAAGCCATCACACAGGCTGTGTCTGGGGTGGCTCTGGCATGACCTGGCTACAGGGAAGCCCAGCCCTGTGGCTTGGGCTGTGCTTGGTCACCAGTGGTGACTGCAGAGCTGGGGATGCTCCTGTCTCACAAAGGCCTTTCTGTCTGAGGAGGGCTCACACCACGATTGTCCCTGTCCCAGATTCAATGCCATTGCACACATTGCTCATCTTTCCGGGGCACTGAAGGGCCCTTTGTGTGCCAGCAGAGTGGCTCTGTCACCACGCAGAGTCTGCCCCTCGCTCCCTGGATCACGCTGCTTTGTTTGCACTGGTATTGACCAGGCCATGAAGTATCTCCTCACGTGCAGAGCTGCCTAGCCTGGCACTGCCAGGCAGGGAGGGACACTCGCTGGCTGTCACCTCTGCTGGTAGAGCCTCTGCATCCCTGCAGCGGTGTCCCCTCTGTCCCCACAGCACCATGGGGCAGTGGCACTGCCTGTGCCCATGCAGTGGTGTGGGTTTGGGGCATGGTGGCTGTGCTGTTCAGGGGTGCAGACGTCAGGAAGGGTGATGTTCTGGCAGCTTGGGTGTCCCCTAAGGACTGTGGCAGGGTAGGAAGGGCAATGTGAGCCCTTAGGCTCTTGGGCTTCCTGGGCATGGAGTGGTGGTGGAAGGACTGTGTCTCTCAACCCAGGAAAGCTCCATCAGCCCAGAGCTGAGATGGGGCAGGGGCCATGGGTGGTGGTGGCTATCTCAGACCCCAGCTGCTCAGAGACCATCTGCGGGATGTCCCTGACCAGCCCAGAGAGTGCCAGCCCGGGGTGTCTTTGAAGTTAGGCCTTGGTTTTCCCAAGGGAGGATTTGCCCTGAGCCAGGAGCTGCAGAGCCTCCCACCCCAGCAGCATCACGGGGCTGGGATTGGGATTGCTCCCAGTGTGTCTGTAGGGTGTATGGAGAAGCCAGAAAGTCAGAGCAGATGTAGAGATGATGGCAAGGGAGGGCTGGAGCACGAGGCACAACAGGAGAGCAGGCTTGGGAGAAGGCCAAGGCACAGGTCTGTGCTAGTAGCAGAGGCTCTGAGCAAGGAAATCCCCTTTAATTGCCTAGTTTGTTCTGGCTGGGCTCAAGGACAAGGTTCTGAAGTTTCCCCTCAAGCACCATCGTGGTGTCCACCTGGGGCAGAGCCCGGTGGGGCTGGAGCCAAGAGGGGCTGCGGTGGTCACAAAGCTGAGCCCACAGAGCTGTGCTGCCTGGGGCTGGATCTGAGGGATCACACACCCCTGAGAGGGTGTGCACGTGTGAGCACACATGCCTTGTGCACGCAGCTCGATCCCACAGGATCAGAATGCCAGCAGGAGAGTGGGTGTGGGTGTTTGTGCAAGCACGCTTCTGAGCACGGCTCCGCTCTGCGCAGCTCGCAGCGATCACTGCAAGGCTGTTCTCTCTTCTTTTATTCCTTGACTATTTTTTTTTCTCCTTAAACCCCAGCATTTAATCATTTCACACCCTGGGAACATCACTGCTTTTTCCTGGCAGCCACACTGGTGCCTGTGTGGGATGGGGGATGTGCGGAGCTGCAGGCACGTGGTCCTAGTGAGGTGCTGTGACCCAATGTGTGGGCTGGTTTGGAAATGTCCATCTGATGGAGCCTTATGCCAAGACCCGGGCCAGGGGACACTGTCGTGGGCACTGCGGCTTTGCTGTGGCTGGAGATGGAGCACCGGCCCTGAGTGCAACACCCCTGCCCACTGTCAGATGGGCAGGGCAGGACGAGGGAGCTGGGATGCCAACCCTCATTTGGACACTGCACCAAGCAGGAGAAAAATCTCTTTCCCAATATCAGCCACATTCTGCTGTTTTCTAGAGGGAGAGAAAACCACCGGCTGCACAAATGTGTGCCAGCACACACCTCAGCCCAGCTCACTCCATGCCCTGATCCTCCCGTGGCCCCAGGCTACAGAAGCACGTGTCCTCACGGGTCACCTCGGCCATCAGGACGTGTCCAGCTGCAACTCCATGACTGATGGGGCACAGATAGGAACCCTGCTCATCCTGACAGCCCCTCTCTGGGATCATCCTGCCACCCTGCAGCACCTGTTTTCTCCCACCCCTTCTGCCTCTTTCTAAAGGTTTCACCCTTATTTCAACAGCAAAAGCATCCACCTACCCTGCAGCTTCCCTCCCTCTCTGAATCCTAGCTATTCTTCCTCTTGTTTTCAGCCAGCTACTATCCTGGAGTTAAAAATAACAAGGAATTTACAGCCCTCGACCTTGAACTTGGCCGAGCGCTTCCACAGAGTGGAGTGCTTCCACTTTGTGCAGTGTCAGCAGAGCGCTTGATGGCTCATCCTGGGTTTTCCTCCATCTCCACAAGTCTTTTCCCTAGGGCACAGCACTGGGATGCTGTCCAGACTGGCACCGGCGGAGGGGGATGCTGTGAGCTGGTCACGTAGGAGGGGCGGGGTTTGCCACAGGAGCCGGGCGTGTTCTGATCCTGGGAGTTCAAGTCCCCAGCGTGTTTCGGGATTTTGGGTTTTTGTCGCATCTTTTGACATTCCCTCTAACGACATTTCCTTTGCTGATGTTATTTGCATGGATTTAGAAAGGTTCCCAGATTTTCTCCTCCATAATTGGGAACGCAGGAAACTCACAGGAAACTCAGAGGAAACTCACAGGAAACTCGTTTCGGTGTCATTGTCTTTAAAAGGAAAGCTGGGACTGTCACGTAACGCTGGCACTCCTGCAGCCACAGCCCACGGCACGGACCCCCAGCCCATGGCTGCAGGTCATTGCTATTTCAGGGACGTGACGAGTGCCCACGTCCACTGGCCCCTCGGTGCCTCTTACGTGGGGCAGACCCGCCCCGGCTCGGGCAGGATGCTGGCACCAGGGGAAACAGGGAGGTGCTACAGCCCTACAGCACCTGTGGGACACAGACGCACCTGCCAATGCACCGGTGGGTGTCAGACATCCAGACCCTCACTCTGTCCTTTCTCCCTCAAAAGGCAGTTGTGGACCATGGGCTGTGTCCCCACCCCGGGAGGGGATGGAGAGGGCTGATGACCTCCCCACATCAGCAGGGACCCGAGCAGGCAGCAGCGCTGCTGCAGGGATGGCCCAGCCCTTGGGAGCACCAGCCCTTGCCAGTGACAGGGCAGGGACCATGGCCTGGGTGGGAGCATCCTGCACTGCTCCTGCTGCTTCTGACACCGGTGTCAGCTGTGGCATGAAACTCGTGGATATGTTCACCCATCCCGATAGAGATGGTGGAGTGTGACCCAGCCTTCCCCTTGCCAAGGTAATCCCAGTCCTGACGAAGGGTTCTGCCAGGTCCCCCAGGACCCTGTCCCCGCCGTAGGATGGGACTGATTCCTACTGTACAAGGGAAAGTATGTGAGGCTGTGCCATCCTCTCCCTGCCCCAAATTAGCCCACAGCCCACCTGATTGCTTCCTTGTGGGATGAGTTTGGAGAGTGTCCATCATTTGAAGAAGTAACACACTGACGTTACTGCACAGCCCTTGCTGTGACAGGGAAGTCCAGAGCCCCTTGGCAGCTCAGCGTGGACTGGGCCAGTACAACCTGCTGGGCTCTGCCTGGAGATGGGAACACAAAGCTGCTGTCTGCAGGTGCTGCTCGTGGCCACCCTGCTGTTCATCCTTTGGCTGCCAGTGTCCCAGCACCTCATGCTGGTGTCAGCCGTGTGCTGAGTCCATCCCTGTGGCCTCAGGTGCCAGTGGGTCCCCAGAAAGCTGGGCCCGCTCTCACCTGGATTTAGCCAAGAGCAGCTGGCATCCCAAGGGGTGGCTGCTAAATTGTCCCTGCGTTTTTCAGTTGTGGCTGCTGGCAGTTCCTGCTGTCTTCTTCCCCACTTGGCCTGGGGAGGTCAGGAGAGGAGAGCTGGAGGTGGCTGGCTGCTCTGGCTGTGGAATGCCATGGAGTCTGGGGATGTGGCACCAAGGTGCCAAGCAGCTCCCAGCATTCTGCAGGAGGGGCAGAGGGCTGTGTGCAGGGAGCAGGCAGTGCTGCTGGGGTTGCTGAGGGGATACTGCCTGGGTACTTTTTGCCTGTGTTGTTTTCCAGAGCAGGGGCAGTAAGGTTTGGCCCATGGGAAGGGAGCCCACAGGGAGCGGGAATGATTCATTGACTTAATTAAGCAGATTTACGAGGTTATTTCTCAAATGTGTGTGTCATGCCATCCTGACTTGACTGCACCACAGCACTGCTGCCAGGGCAGAGCCTGCCAGACCGCAGCCCTTCCAGCAAAACAACTCTAGTGGGCAATAAAACTGGGATAAACACAGCAGCACTGGCTTGGTCTGCACAAGAGGCCCTGCATCCACACTTCCCAGGGCCAGGCTGCTGCTATTCACAGTCACTGAGGAACCCTGGGCAGGGGGAGGGAGCAGGGACACACCAGGGCTCAAGGAGTTTGAGATGTGGTTGAAGGTTTCAAGCTGGAGAGTAACTTGCTGGGGAAAAGGTTCAATTTCTCCTTTCTCCCTTGTCTTGCAACATCTGAGTTGCCCTTCCAGGAGCTGGGGGCCACTGTTCTGCAGAACAGATGTCCCATTGGACACTGGATGCCATTGGGGCCACAGATCACCCAGGAAGGATGCACTGCTAGAGCTGTGGTGTCTGTGAGAGGCTTGAGACTGACTGTGGGGTTGTGCCAGCCCGTGGGCCCCAAGAGGGACAGTGCGAAGAACTCGGGAGGCACAGTGCCTGTTCCCAGAACAGGGCTAGGGTTAGGGACCCACAGCTGGGACTGTGTTGGGTTATTCCAAGGGGTGTCCATTCCTGAGTAAAGGGCACTGTCTGAGGATGGTCCAAAGGAAACCCTGATCCATTCCTTTGGATGCTCCAAAGGAGACCCCAAGCGATGTTTCCCAGGTTCAGTTTTCTACCAGCGCTACCTCTTAGCCATGAGAGTTAAACTCAGGTGTGCATCCAGCCTCTCCTTGCAGGTGCTGAGACCTTCCCATCACCAATGAGCTTCCCCCAGGAAACACCACCCCTCCACTTGGACAGAATTTTGGCATCTTCCTGGCAGTGCCCACCACACCCCAGGGCCACCACAGCCAGACCTGTGGCACCCCCAAACCAGGGACAAGCCTGTCTTGCTAAATGAGTAGAAAATGAGTCCTGGGACATTCCTGCCTGAGATTAATTTAAAATCTACTAAAAGAGGTTACAACCTTCCAAGAAACATGTCTCTGGGAAGCTGCCCAGTGGGAAAGAGGACAGACCCAGAACATCCCAGCAATGAGGGAATATTGAAAACAAGCTAGGAATAAAAAAATGACTATATATATAAACACGCCAGGCAGAAAAGCCAGTGCCTCAGCCTATGTCCTTTGGTTGCTGTTGTTGTTTCCAAAGCTTTGATTTGGAAACTTGCTGCTATTTATAACCCTCCCCTTTCCCTGCAGTGGTTACTGTGCTGATCCCTTCCAGATGCTGGTTCCTCACAGACCTGTGCTGGGAGGGCTATTGGGAGCTGGGGATAATTTTGCACCATTGCAAAACTGGGGATACAAAGGGGAGGCGTGAACAGACTCAGCACCTGTGTGAGGGTGAGTTCACAAAGCACATGTCAGGAGTGAACCCACACACAGGCACCAAGGCTGCTCAGCTGCAAGATCAGCTGCTGGGGAAGGATTTCTCCTGGATCCATTCCCCAAAAGGATGAAGGAATCCCCTATCATACAGCTCCAAGGAACCCCAACATTCCTGCAGAGCTTGGATGTGCCCTTGGCAGCTCCCTGTGTAGACAGCCCTGGTTCCTGGGACATCCCTGTGATGGCAGCATTTCTGTCCACCTCTGTCAACATCTCTCCCCACCTCAGAAGGTTGAATGAGTTGTAGGGATCCCACGGAAAATATGAGTCTGGGCTTCCCTGCCTCTGAGAGAGGTTTGGTGGTGACTCAGTGGCCAGTAACCAGGGCAGCAGTATACAAACAGGCAGTATGGAGCACAAGGGCAGCAAGGGGATCCTGGATGGAGTAGGACACATGCTGGAGACTCAGGGGAGCTAGAATTGGTCCCTGGATCCTTGGCTGGTGATAAGGAAGCTCAGGGTATCTATGCTGCTCCATGATGGGGTGGGGGTTCAGAGCTTGCTTGAGAGCCACCAAGGAGAAGATGAAGATTTCTGGGAGGCTGATGCTGCTGTGTCCTGGGTGGGCACAATGGAGCTTCCCTGGGACAGTCCAGGCCCTCCCAGCTGAGATGCTGCAGTCCAGGGCAGAGCCAGGGGGTCTGGAAGCAGCCATTCCTTTGTTTGGGTGCACTCAGTGGCTGGCAATGGGCAGCAATGGGGCAGCCGTGATTTTGGGCTTTTTCTTTGCCTTCTCAAGAAAACTGCTCCTGAAAATCACCGCAGCACAGCTCAGGTCTTACTTCCCCCAGGATTCCCCTGCTCACAAACAGAGCAGTTTTAAAACACCTTCAGCAGATTCTGGGTCTGTGTGCTGGGACAAGCAGAGAGACCCTGGGGTGCCATGGGGGAGGCTCTCCCAGGAGTGCTCCTGTGCATCCAGCTCTGCAAAGGAGATGTGGGGACAGCCCAGCCTGGAGACTGGCCTGGTGCTGGAGCCAGGGGAGCTGGGGGATCCTCCAGCAGAGCAGAGCTGGGGAGAGAGGACTGGAAACAGGGATTTTATGTAATCTGAGTTTAATAGAAGAGGATTAACATTCTCCAGAGATGCTGTGAGCATTTCAGGATGGCTGATCCTTGGCAGGCACTGCTTGTACCTAGCTTCCCCCAAACCCACTCTCCTGATCCCACTCCCCTGGCTCATGAACCCTCGATGCTTCCAGCCTGGCATCTCCCCTGGAGGGTTTGGCAGTGAATCAGAATTAATTCGAGGGCACCGGGAAGCATTTCACTTGTGAATAGGGTGCTTCAGGGCAGCAGCGTCCTGGCCCTTGCTGGGTGCCCGGGTGTGCCCAGGACAGAAGGGAAAGGAGGCAGAGGGAGCCTGTGCAGAGGAGGCTCTGCCTGAGTTCCTGTCACTGGCACGGGTGGCTCTGCCTGAGTTCCTGTCACTGGCACAGCGGGGACACGCCGCGGGGAGGCACTGGCTAATCCAGAGCCGGGCTGGAGAGATGGGGATGCCCATCTCCGAGCCTGAACGTGCTGATCGTGACCCAGGCTCCACATCCTGCTCTAGATGGGTGCTCTAGGAAAGCCAGAGATGTCCGGGCATGGTGAGAAGGGGAGGGGGCGGTCGGGGACCAGGCGGGGCCGGTGGCCAGCTCTGAGTCACGGCCCTGGCCACGCTCACCGGCCCCGGCCGGCTGATGACGTCATGTCACCCGATTTTGTGGGAGGAAGCAGCAAGCGCTGAGCTGTCGCCACAGCAACGACTGTTTTTCTGCGTGCCTGGGGAAATGATGATCCCATGGGATGTACGTTTTTGGGCTGGTCCCTCTGCTTGCTCACCCTTAGCCTTGCACACACCCCTACGTCTTCCTCAGGATACTAGCTGGGTTGAGTGGGCAGCGATATTTTAGGGCTTTTTTGAGCTATTTTGGGCCCTGCTGTGAGACACCGTGGGCAGACAGAAGTGACAGGTTTTGGTTCCCGCTTCCAGAGCAACGGTTTCGTTGGGGATGGGGGTGGCCAGGGCGGGACAGGGTGGAGGGAAGCCCTGGGATGTCCGCAGAGAGCAGCCAAAGGAGAACCCGGAGCTGATGTGGCCGGGAGGGCTGGAAAGATGCCCATGGCTGTGCAACATGGTGGGAAGCTGGGGGCGATGCTGGCGAGGCCCAGGAACACCACCCTGGTGCAAGGGCTGTGGGATCAGCTGCTGGAGAGCAGCGACTTGTTGCTCAGCCCTGGGGATTCTTGCACTGTGTTTTCTGAGCTGCTATTTCAGGCAGGCCAAGAAGTGGGCTGTTTTCCAAGAAACCCCCTGGCTCCATGGGGCAAGCATGTGAGGGCATGGTGCCATCTGCCATCTGGGAGAGCCGGCAGCCGGGCGGGGGCACGGCTGTGGCACCGGCAAGGGGCTGCACAGCTTCAGCATTAAGTAAGGACAAAAGGAACTGCTGGGCTGATCCTGCAAGGAGAGGGTAAAACAGCCTGGAACGACCCGCTTTGGAGCAGCACACCCGGGTCTGTTTCTGCCTCTCCGTGTGAGCCTGGGCATATCCCTCCCCAGGGCCCCCTGTGCTCGGCGTGGGCCAGCAACCTCCTGCTCCAAAAGCAGAAGTTGTCCCTGACCAGGCAGGGCACGAGGACAGGAGTGGGTGGCAGAGGCAGCACACGTGGGGGGACACTGGGCAGCGCACGGCCGCCACAGCACCAGCCTCATGCTCCTACTGCTCCCACCCATCTCTGTAAACAAGTCCCGGGAACAGAGATCTGAGTCATCCACCAGCTCAAAAACACCCAAACATGGTCATGGCCAAGCAGCAGCTCCTCCGTGGGCCGGAGCTCGGCAGGCTGGGCGCGGAAGGGCTGCAGCAGTGGTGCACAGAGGGGCTCTGCAGGACCCCGCAGGGAGGATGCAGCAGCCCTTCCCGGGGCAGGCAGAGTCAGCAGTGGGACAGCCAGAGGCTTGAGGCTGTCATCCCGTGGCTGTGACGTGCCTGGCTGGGCACAAACGGGGACAGCCCAATCCTGCCAGCGCTGCTGCCGCACACACCCCAGGCATGTGGTGTGCGTCAGCCCCTGCAACACCAGTGGCACCTTCTGAATCTGCTCCCTGGCCATGGGAAAATTACCTCCATGGCAAACATCCAAAGAGACCAGTTTAAATAAAAGAGTAAGTCCTGTTCTATGACTGCATTCAGCAGCAGTATGACACTGCTGGGGACTGAAGCTTTTTGGGTGTTCCAAGGCACCTCAGCCTGGAGACCCAGAGTTCATGGGGTCAGAGCAAGGTAGGGATGGGTCTAAAAATACAGGGCATAGCACATCTTGGCTTTCAGCCCAGAGGCCCTCCCCACCAGACTCCATCCATGCCAATGAGGCATCATCTGTGGGATCTGTTAGACCTGAAAACTGGGAGATTCCCAAGAGAAACAGTGTGCAGAAGCACAGTGCCTCTTTCCAGATTTACAGTTCATTAAAAATAATCAGTCCTGCCTAATGCAAAAATGAAGCTTGAATCAGGAAGAAAATGTTTTGTGTTTGACATGTCTGGGAGTTGATCCTTCCTGGAAGTGGTTTGGGCTGGAAAGCCCCTTCAACTTCTTCCTCAGCCTGCCCAGGCCCCACTGCCTTGGTCAGTACATGTGGGAGGCACGTGTTCCCTGCTTTCACATGGTCCCTCACCAAGACATCTGGATGGGATGAAGAGGATTCAGGGGATTTTGAGGGCTGCAGACTCAGCTCTAGCAAATGTCCTGGAGCAGGTTGCCCTGTGCTGCTCACAGCTGGTGGCAGAAGGTGTGAGAGCTGGTGAGCAGAGCCAGGCTGAGCAGGGCACCTTGCAAGCTCATGGGAGGAGGAGGAGGAGGAGGCTGAAGGCTGAGCCCTGGCTGCATAACCTGCCAGTGATGGGATCATCCCAGGGTTGGGGTGCAGTGAGATAGGCTGGAAGCAGGGGTACCAGGCCAGCCTCAGGGTGTTGTTTCTTATCTCAGCCTTCCCCGTGAGCTTTTCACCTCTGTCTGTCCTGCTGTCCTGTGGAGGAGGGAAGGGAAAGGCATTTTTGGCCTGGTGCCCTCTTGTCACTGCAATGGGAGCAGCAGGCAGAGAGCAGATGTGCTTACACAGAGCACTGTGCCTGGCTCCTGGCACCTGGCTCCTGGATGCCACCGGGCTGAGCACACTGTGGTGACTGGGCTGTGGCTGGGATGGGGTCAGATGGCCAGAGACCTCCAAGCTCTCTTTGGGCCATGAAGCCCTGTCCCCTTCCCGCCCCCAGCTGCTGGCCCCTCTTGGCCACGGGGGCTGAGCTGAAATGTCCCCAGGATGGTGGCAGGGGGCAGGCTCTGGTTCTTCCAGCCCTAGGCAGAAGTTGGTGATCCCAAGCCACGGGGCACAGATGCAGCCTAAGGGAGCCACAGCTGCCCCAGCCCTGGGGAGTGTCTATGCAGAGGATTACACACAAAGCCACCTGACCAGGGGCACAAAGCTGTGGCTCCCTGTGTGCTGAGCCATGGCACAATGTGGGCAGATGGCTCCTCACTGGGATACCCTTTCTCCAGCTGGGTGGGGGTGAAAGGGCAGCCAGCATGCCTGGCTCCCAGGAGCACAACACCAGGCCCTGGTTAGACACCCACCTCCTGGAGGGGCATTTTGTCTTCTTGCCTGAGTTCCTGCTCCTGTGGAAGGTCTATCCTGGCCCCAAGCCAGTGCCTGGATTAATTAGTATTGTGGCATTCCCATGCTGCAGCAGTGCCATTTGCAGCAGCCTCTGCCTGCCTAATTGCTCCCAGCGTGTGTGCAGAGTGACCCTGCCCCTGCCCCCGGCCAGCTCTGCCACCGTGCCTGCCAGCAGAGCTTTTCTGGGGGGCAGACAGAGGGGAGCGGAGCCAGGTCAGAGCTGTTAAAATGACCCGCTCCTTCCCTGTTTCCCCAAAACAGGAATTCTGAGAGGTCACAGCCTCAGTGGTTCAGGTACTGCTGAGGTGCAGCAGACACAGGGTGTCCGTGTGTGCTCACATGTCCCCACACATGTGCTCCTGCCCCTGGGCATGACACTGCAGCCACGCAGGACTGGGTGCACTGCAGGCAGGCCTGCTGCTGCCACAAACCCCTTAGCGTAATCCAGGCCTGGCTTGGAGCAGGGATTTGCTCCTGGGCTGAGAAGGACCTTCCTCCACTCCCTGCAGTGACATGGTGGCATTGGGCAGGAGAGGCATGAGCTCTGTCACGGCTGCATTGGCCGTGGAGAGGCACAGCTGGGGCTGCAGAAATGCTGCAGGGTGCCCCTGGGGTGCTCAGCCCTGCGAGAAACAGGAGCAGCCCTGCTCCCCCACGGCATCCTGAAGGAAGCAGCTGGGGGCAAAGCAGGAGGGATGGGTGCCCTCGCTGGGTGCGGGTTGTTGGTGCTGGGTGTCCGTAGGTGCTGGGTGCTTCTCTAAGTGTGAAATTACAGAAGAATGAGCAGTTACAGGAGGCTGGGGGGTGTTTCCCTTTGTCCAGGACAGCTGGTATGCTTTTGGGTGATATTGGCTCCCAGGCACTGCTCCACCACCCCAAGAGTTTTGGTGCCCCCATTTCACTACCCAGTAGAGCTGGGAGCTCCAGCTGTGCAGCAGAACCCCTCCAGAACCTGCAGGCTGAGCATGACCAGGTGACATGGAGGGAGAGAGGTGGGCAGCATTCCTGCTCCAGCTCCCTGAAGGAGCAAAGCCTGGGCACTGCCAGCTGGGCTGGGGTCCAGCACTTTGGGCTTAGCTCTCTGGCAGTGCCAGCTCCGCTGTCCCAGGGTAATCCCTGGCCCTCTGCAGCCCGCAGCCCAGACCTGCTTGCTGCTCCAACCCTTAATTCCCTAACAATCCCTCCATTAATACTAGCCTTTCCTGGGGTGGGAGGAGAGCTGGAAAGCCACGTGGGCCTATCCCATGAGCAGGGCATCCTCCCTGGCAGTGGCAGAGTTTTGAGCAGTGGCACCCGCTCTGGCTGCACCCCAAATGACAACACGCCAGACCCTGGGGACAGAGTGAGCCGGTCCCTGGCAGGGACTGACCTGGGGAAGAGGCACAGCCCTGGGATCAGCAGGGAGCTTTGGAGCTGTTAGCTCATCTCCAGACCCATCTGTCCTCTTCAGTCTGGACAATAGAGCACAGTGCTGGGCTGGGCTCTGAAACAGAGTAGTCCAGGGCTCTGGAGGGAGGGGCAGACTGCTGTGAATGCCCTCAGAGGGGGACAGGCTGCATGGCATCGGCTGAGGCCCTTCCTGCCCTGGGGCGTCACTTTCCCACTGCAATGACAATGAGGATGATGCCAGCAGTGGTGCAACGGCAGCCGGCTGTAGCTGTTGCTGTTATTGTAATTACAATAACAACAATAACAGTAATTACCCATCTGAGGAGTCTGCGGCCTCTGCTGCTCCGTGCTTTGCCACTCAGGCTCTTTGCCTGGCTCCTGGTCCTGCTCCCCTTGGTCCCTGTGCTGTGCAGGGACCAGAGCTCTGGATGGTGTCAGCACCAAGGATTTCTGCCCCATGTCTGCCGCTGGACCCAAATTCCCACAGCGCGGTTGCAGCAGCCAAACTGCTCAACTCTGCTCCCTGCACCAGGGTCTCACCTGCACCTCTTGAGTCTTCAGCCACCCCAAAGGCTGCCTGGGGGACCATGAGGCTCTGGTACCTGTGAGCATGGAGCCAGGCATGTGCCTCAAAGCACATGTGTATGTGTCAGTGCCATGGGTGCAGGGTTGAGTGCGTGTCCCTGAGTGGGGACACCAGGGCCAGCAGCAGCACCACCACTGCCATTGCCACACAGGCTCTCTCTGCCAGGTGGCCCCAGCCCATGTCTCATGTGCCCCCAGAGCTGCCCCTGCACCACTGGCACTGACAGGCACCCTGGTGTTTGTCCGAGCACTGTCCCACCCAGCCCAGGACACCTTTGTGTCTGTCTCCCTGAAGTCACACCCCAGAAGTTTTCTGCATCTTCCTGTGAGGCAGCACAGGTCCCTGCCACCATGCTGTCTGTCTTTTTGGGCTTGTGGGAGTGCAGCTCCTGTGCCCTGCGGTGACCAGCTCAGCCCACTCAAGGCTGCTCTGGTTCTTGGCCATCAGTGCAGGCTGTGCTTGTGAGCCTTCCTTTGGCCCCTACAGTGCTCCTGTCCCAGCTCCACCCCAGCCACCCTGAGTACCTGTGACATGCTGGAACTGAGCTCTGGCGAGTGCTCAGAGAGGGAAGGCACCTGTGTCCCTGGCCCCAGCCCCGTGGGGGCCCTGGCCCTGCCTGCCCGTCTCCCCTGCCACTGCCTCCGTGTGCCTGGCGGGGCTGGTGGGGAGCTGAGGCACGAAGGGCTTTGATGTGCAGCTCTGCTCGGCGCCACAGCTCCTGGGCACAGCGGGCTGGCACCAGCGGGGCCTGGGTCAGGCGGCAGGTTCAGAGGTGTCTCTGGCTCACATCCCAGCGTGGCGCTGCCTTGTTTGTGCCTGCTGAGGCCAGGACAGTCCCCAGCGCTCGGCTCCTGCTGGGATATGTTCCCAATAAGGCTTATGGAGAGCAGCAGGGCCAGTGGAGGCACTGCCCCAGGAGATCAGGCCACGTGTTACACAAGAGGGCAGGTGCTGCCCCGGGGATGGGGAGGGCGCCGGGGGGACAGGGAGACCCTGGGGGTGGCCCAAGAGGCCGCACAGCTACAAAGCCTCCGGCTCCTGCATCGCTGAAGCCATCCAAGAAATTGGTTTAATTGGGAGCCGCCGTGGGAGGAAGCTGGTCGCGGCTGGAAGCCGACGCAGCCGCGGTGCCCACGGGCCCTTCCTGCTGCCAGCGCAGGGCAGGGGCTGCTGCCACGGCCACGTGAGCGCAGTGCCAGGGTGCAGGGGCTGCTGCACCGCTGTGGGGTCAGTGCTGGGATGGAGACAGCCTGGAGAGAGCCAGGGCAACTTCTCCAGCTCTCTCCTCTTTCTACAGACTGTTGCTAGGCCGCTGGAGCCCCTTCACAGCAAGACGGAATGGCACTGCAGCTTGGAGCTTACCAGGACAGAGACAAGGCCCTGCGCGCCCTGTGCTCACACCCACTCACCCTGCACAGTGCCTTCACCCATGAGTGCTCGCAGCCTGGCAGTCACCTCGCTGAGGGAGGCCAGACAGACAGAGCCCAGCCTGGACTCTGCCTCTGCCCCCGCCTTCTCTGAGCCTCGAACCTTCCACAGTCCAAAGGTTCCCTCCTGGAGAATGAATAATAGGCTGCTGGCAAGGCTGCAGCCACCAGCCCCACGCCGGGCAGTGGCCGTGCCCTGCCTGCCCTCTCGCCGTGGGACCATGTCCCCAGGGCACCAGCCCAGCTGCTGCCCCCTGCCAGCACATCGTGTTTGTCACTCATGGTCAGCCCCTGCTGTGGGGGACTGGAGGGGAGGCCAGGGCAGCTGAGGGCCTCCAGCACCCACAGACAAGCCTGCCTGCATCACCCTGGCTCAAGCACCCTTGGGGACATCTCCCAAGAGCACAGGGCTGCTCAGGAGCAGCAGCAGCTCTGCTGTGATGACGCTTCTGCCAGTTTGCTCATTAAAAATGGGGCCATGCTGATGTTCCGTGTTCCAGAGCACCAGAATGCTCCCATCAGGTCAGGACTCCCATTTCAAGCCTCCAGGAACAGGAAGCTTAGCTAAGTTTGGCTCAGAGGTGGCCAAGGACCATCTTTATCTTTGCCAGTGTATCTTCTGCTGTGGGCACAAAAGAACTACTGGATTGACTGAGAGGAGAGTGCAGGAAGGTTGAGGGGGAATTTCTCCAGGGGTGGAGGGGAAAGACTGGAAGTGTTGTGCTGCTTTGCACTGTGCAAGTACCAACAGAGCCCACCCATCCTCCAGGAGAGTGGTGGCTTTTGCAGCCCACCTCTTGCATCTCTTCCAAGCCCTGGTGCCTGCTGCAGTGAGCCCTTCACCTGAGGTCCCATTCTCTGAAATGCCAGGGAGGCTCCACAGCAAAAAGCAAACACTAAAAAGTCCCTCCAGCTGCAGATCCCGGAGCTGGGAGATCTCCTGCCATGCAGCCAAGCCCAAGCCCTGGCGCTGCCGGGGTTACAGCCGTGGCTGCAGCAGGCCAGGCCAGGCCAGGCAGGGCAGCGGGGGCAGAGGAGGGCTCAGACACAACAAACATGCTTGCCCAGTGCGTGGCATAAGCAGCCAGAGTGATCTCGTGCCAGGGCCCTGATCTCCGGTGCAGCAGCCCGTGACCCCCAGCAGCAGGGCCAGTGTCCCCAGTGGGAGCAGAGGGGCCATCACAGCTGACCCACAGTGAGGATGAGATCTTGATTTTGCAGAGGCAAGAAGGAGGTTGGGTCCTTCTGGGGTTCTGGTCTGTCCTGCTGCAGACCCCCAGCCGGCAGTGGGGTGGCCCCACACACCTTGGCTGTGTCAGCAAAATGCTGTGCAGGAGTTGTTGGGACCTGGCACCCTGCCCTGGCCAGCACGGCCAGTGTTTGCTTGGGGATGGCATTCCTGCTCTGTTACTGTTCTGGTGGCTCTTGGGTAACCTCCATCCTGGGTAATCATTGACTGGGCTGGGAAGCCTGGCAGGAGAGACCTCAAATACCAGACACCCAAGTGCTGAGCTCAGGGGAAAATGTCCATGTCAGCATCTGGAAATGGTGTAAACCTGGCACAGGGCTGCCCCCAGTGTTACCCACACCAAGATCACCAGCTGCCTGTCCCTGCCTCAGCACGGCCTGCAGACAGCCCTGGGCTCGAGTGGCAGTGGGATGTGGAGGAACAGGACAGAGAGATCAGCCTTGTCTGGGGTGCCGGCCAACCCTTGTCCCTCTGTTCTGCCCTCTGTTCTGGAGGCCAGGAAGTGTGGGCAGCTGCTCCTGCAGCTGGGGACTGGGACAGGCCATGGGCAGCCCCAGGGGGTCAGGTACAAGACAAGCCACTCATTCCAGAGCCTTCTTCAATGGAGACAACCCCTTCGTGACTTGTGTCCTCTTGTAAGTCCCGGCAAAGTCTGGAGCCTGGTGCCTGAATTTCCCACACTGATTTTCCTGGGGATTATGCTGTTTCTAATGATCAATTAAAGCAAATTGGCCAGGTCCCCCAGGCCCCTAAATCCCAGTTAATCCCTTGCACCTTCTGTAACTCCAAGTGCTCATTCATTAAGCGGCAGTCCCACGGGGAAGTGTTTGCTCTGAGCGTGGCTCTTCCCACATGAAACCTTCTGGGTCTGGGTTGTTTGTCTGGGTTCGAGAACTTGCTGTTTCTAATTGAGTTGTTTATCCTGCTGCTGTTTGCTGTGAACCAATCTCCCTTTCTTGGCTGGAATGAGGAAGTTCACTTTCTCGGGAACATTTTACTGCTTAGCTGCCTTCTTATCGCCACTAATGATCCCATTAACCTCGTAAGAGGCTGTCGCGCTGGCTCTGGCATGGACAGGCAGGAGGCATCTCAGGTTGTTTGTGTCTTTTGCACTCTTGTCACCCTCCTGCATGACCCACCTGTTTTCTGCCTGCCTCAGCACCTTTTGTCTTTGGTGCTGTCATTCGACAGAATCTCCTGCTTTTCCCTCACACAATCCTACATGCTCCATCCCCTTCCCTCTTGTCTCTTCCTCTAAGCTTGTCTCCTTGGGGCTGTTTGACCTTATTTCTACCTGGAAGCTGAAGTCCTTTTGCCACAGCAGGTCCCACAGCTGCCCCAGCCCTGGGGAGTGTCTATGCAGAGGATTACACACAAAGCCACCTGACCAGGGGCACAAAGCTGTGGCTGCCTGTGTGCTGAGCCATGGCACAATGTGGGCAGATGGCTCCTCACTGGGATACCCTTTCTCCAGCTGGGTGGGGATGAAAGGGCAGCCAGCATGCCTGGCTCCCAGGAGCACGACACCCCTGTGCCACAGGCAGGTACCTGCAGGAACAGCTGGACCCAGCCAGACCAAAGAGTCATAGAATCATAGAATCCCAGAATGGTTTGGGTTGGAAGAGACCTCTAAAGGCCATGGGCAGGGACACCTTCCACTATCCCAGGTTGCTCCAAGCCCCATCCAACCTGGCCTTGGACACTTCCAGGGATGGGGCAGCCACAGCTGCTCTGGGCACCCTGTGCCAGGGCCTCACCATCCTCATTGTAAAAGACTCCTTTCCTATATCCAATCTAACTCTGTCCCCTTGTCCTATTGGAACAGGCCCTGCTGATAGGTTTTTCCCCCCACAGGACTTGACAAGGCTGGGGATGCAGCTGCAGCCCACAGGACACAAACCATGGCATTATTTTTATTTTTTCCCAATGGGAAAACTCATCCTGTATCACAGGAGGATGCAGGAAGGATACCTGAGGATTGAGAGAATGAGCCAGCTGCTCCCCTTAGGCATCCCTGGCAGTGCTCAGGGCAGGGGGAGGCAGCTGTTGCTGCTGGGGTCTCGGCAGGAGTGCGGTGCACACTGGGGCGGCTGCGGTCGCGCTGCCAGGTTACTGCCTGCTGTTTGTTTCACTTCCTGATACCAACAAACGCCTGTGGCTGGGTGTCAGGGCAGGGTGCCGGGGACACAAACCGCCCGGGAACACTGCATACCCAAGGGAGCAGCCCTGCCCTGGCCCCCGCTCCGACAGCGAGCCCTGGGCACACGCAGCCCCTGCCCTCTGCGCCAGCTGGGCTTGCTCTGGAGGGTCCCCATCCCACTGGGCTCTGGGGGGGACAGGGGCTGGCAGTGCTCCTGGGAGGGGGACAGCCCTGTGGCCTGTCATGGGGCCAGAAGCCCCGAGGGGCCTGGCGGCTGGCACTGCTGGGTGCTGTCCCAGCCCTCAGCAGAGGGCACAGGCCTGGGCTGGCTCCCCAGTTACATAAGGGTGGCACCGGGACAACAACAGCCGCTCCACGAGGACTGCCTGTGCCGTTCTGGGATGTGCTGCCAGTGCCGCACAGGTGCCAGTGCCCGTGGGCTGACAGTGCTGGCAGCGGGCACGGCTGCAGTGTGCCCGTGCTGGGCACCCCTGCCAGCAGCTCCTGGCATGCACGTGTGCTGGAAACAGCTCCCGTCCCTCTGCCTGGATTTGGGGCTGCCTATCGTGGAGGCACGAAACCTCTTACCCAGCTGGGACTGCTTGGAGGCATGCTGGGGTCTCTGCCTGACCCTGCCTTGGAAAAACCCCCTTCCCAGGGGACATGAACAGAGGGGAAACTGAGGCATGGCAGAAGGGTGGGTGAGCTGTGGGGAAGGAGAGAGGCTTGACAAGGACCCTCTGCCCAGGTGCAGCCCCGAATGGGGTGCACCCCCTCTGCACACCCCACCCACCCTGCTGCAGGGGCTCTCAGGGGATGGGCTCTGCATGCTTGGCTTGTTGGTGGTGCATCCTCACACTCGCATCTCTGCCTCTCCGGCTGTCCCAGATGGGGGGTCCCAGCTCTCGTGGAATGCTTGTGCAGGTGTCCTGGGAGGCTGCTGCACTCAGAGCCCCAGCATGCTGGCTGCCTGTGTAGGCTCCTGCTGGTTCTTGCTCTCTCCAACCCCCATGGCACCAAGCCAGAGCTTGCTCAGGGCTGGCACCATGGCTTGTGCCACTCTCCAGTGGGAGCCTCCACTGTGCAGCACAGCTTCTCCTTCTGAGAGGGTCCCCAGGCCTGCCAGTGGCCGTGGGCAGCTGCTGTGCTGGATCCATGAGGGTGCCAGGCACCAAGGACTGCATGGAAAATCCCACACATGCATCTGTCTGCAAGGCTCCCGCAGGGCTGGGCTGGGCTGGGACATGGTGTTCGATTCGAGGAGCAGGGAGGCACACAGCGTTTGAGGAGCAGGGAGGATGTTGCATAAGGCACTTCTGCCTGGCTGGAGTGGAATCTTCCCAGGAGAGCCCAGTGAAGGAGTGAGAACATGCAGGGCTGGGGGTGTCTCCCCTATATCCTGACCCTTGGGCAGACCCTCAGATCCCGCTGCCCTCCCTGTGCTGCTCCAAGCCCTCTCCCAGACTGCTGCTCACCTGCACCAAGCATCACCTGCACAGGCCTCCCACCCTCTGCAGCAACACGCCGCCCCGAGCCCTTTTCCCTGTGATGCCCCTGGGCTGAGCCAGTCAGGGTGGATCCAGGGCGGGCTGGGGGACACTGGGGGCGAGGGGACACCGGCTGTGGGGCTCCAGGGGGTGCGGGATGCTGGGGTGTGCGTTAACCCTTGGGGCACCGTGGTGCTGCAGGCAGGTGGGGACTCTACAAGGGCTGCCCTGTGCCATTGGCTGGCACTGTGTCACACCACGCTGCAGGACAGGAAAAGCTCTGCCTACCCGTGGGAGGAAGGCTGAGCTCTGAAGCAAGTGGTTTGGGGGGGGGTGGCTGCAATGAGCGGGTTTTGCTGCTGCCTGTCCCCGTGTGCCTCTGTGCTGTGCGGAGCTCCAAGGCTGTGGCGAGGGGACAGAGGATGGGAAGAGGCAGCAAACAGCACTCCCAAGACCATCACTGGCACCCCTTGAACGCAGCTGGATGGAGGGGTGCAAGAAGAACAAATGGGGCACAGAGCTCATTGCTGCAGGCCAAAGCTTCCCCAGGCAAGAGGGGTGAGAAGGGTGGCCAGACCATTCCCAGCACCCTCAACACCCACCATAGTGACCAGTACAAGCACAGCTGGATCCAGCTGCCCTGTGGAACAGCCCTTCCTGGAGCAGCTATAAGCCCGAGAGGCTGGCAGCACTGGGGGTCTGCTGTGTGTGTCCCACAGGCTGCTGCAGTGCCAGGGATGTGCATGGATGGGGTAGGGGCGCCTGAACCTGTTTACACACACACAGGGAAAGGCATCGCACACACGTACTCATGAGGCACATGTGTGTGCCCCTGCACTAGCACACCTGCAGGGCTGCCTGTGCAAGGCTGCTGTAGGGTCACCATGTTGGGACAGACAGGATAGAGAGGAGAAAGACACCCAATAGTGATTTCGAGCCCCCATGGCCTGTGTTTTGCTGTTTATCTGGTGTTTCCAGGGTGCCAACCACCCGCAGCTCCACCATGACTCACACAGGGCTGGGACTGAGCCACCCTCAATACAGCAGAGCCCTGAAACCGTGTGGAGCTGTGCTGCCACAGCACAGTCTGGCCACCTATCTGCTCCCCTGGCCCCAGGCACTGCCAGCCCAGGGATGGCTCCAGATGCCCAGGAGCTGTGTAGAAAACCCCAAGGAAGGATACTGCACCTTGCTTCAAACATCCTGCCAGCCCGGGGCTCTGCACAGACACCTCCAGGCTTTAACCTGTAGCAGTCAGCAGTCCCAGAAATTGAGGGTTTGGGGTTTTGTTTGCCCTCCCTCACATACCCCATGGGGTTGAATCAAAAGGTGGCTGTGCCCTTGAACAAAGTTTGGCCATCCTCTGCCCCTGTCCAGTGCTGCTCAGTCCGGATGACCCATCCTCTGACTCTCACATCATGTTTTCAGATGGCCCAAAATGAAAAAAAAAAAACAAAACAAAAATATCAATGATGGCTGTGAGAAAAACATCAGAGGAAGAGCAGAGCTGGGGGTACACACAGCTCCACAGAGCCTGACAAGGGCTTCCTTCCAGCTTGTGCCCCCAGGTTTGCCCCGCACAGGTGTGACACAGGGGACAGACACCTGCAGCTTCACGGCACTTTTCCCTACCACACACCAAGCCCCTGGGAAGGGGCTGCCTGCTCTTATCTCCAAAAACCCATCTTAGCTCAGCCAGGGCCATGTAGGGGGAACTAAACCCCCCTGCAAAGGTGGGGAGCTGCCAGGTTTTCCCAGCTGGGGAACAGCACCAGCCCAATATCCTCACCAATCCCATTCCAGCCAAGTCCCAGCCTCTTCCCCAGTGCCATCACTCTCCCCTCTCTTCCCAGCCACAGACACAGCTTGGGGCACAGGTATATATAAAAAGTAGAGTTTATTGCCATTTCTATCTAGATTTACACAATAGTGTCACCGCTTCTGACATCAAAAGCAATGTCCCGTCACATCCCAGAGAACAGGCCAGGGACAGGGGAGCCCAGGAGCACGGGCTGGCTCCTCCATCCCAGTGAGTTAGAGCACAGCCTGGCTTGTGGCTCTGCCCAGTGGTCAGTCCAGATCCTCCCAGCGCTGCTGCATGCTTCTGTCGTGGGGTGCCAGAGAGGAGTGCATCTGTCCCCTCCTTGGTGGCACTTACAATAGCTGGCTGCCCACTGACAGCTGCTCTCCATTCCAGTCTGCCTCCAGCTGTTCAGATGGGCATGGCTGGCCCAGAGTGGGCACCCCACAGCCTCAGAGGCACCTCTCGTGCACATGTTTATACACAGATACAGCTACAGAAGATGCCCAAACTAACAAAACAAGCTTTTTTTCCTTGTAATCCCCACACTGCTGTGCGTTCAGCCATGGACTGCGCTGCAGCTGCCACCCCTGGTGCTGCTCAGTCTGGGTCGGGTTCCAGCAGGCTCCTGGGTGGCTTGCGGGACACGTCTGCTTCGCTCACTAAACATCGGTCTCCTCCAGTGTCAGGCTTTGCCAGAAAGAGACACCCCCTGCAGAATGCAGCCACGGCCTGGGGCTTGGCATGCGCTCCTTCCAACCGCAGGTGACCATCGTGGTGCCACAGACTGCCCAGCCCTGCTCTGCAGCAGAGCCTGGGACAGGCACTACAGATCTCCTCCTGGCACCTGGTAGGTGGTTGGATGGTGAGGGGGGGTCAGCTGCCCCTGTCTTCCTTGCAGAAGAGCATCCTCATGAAGGAGACAGCCACTGGCTCTGCGGGCTGGCCAGGGCTGCCCAAGGTGGTGCCAGGGTCTGGCAGTCCTTCGTGTGAGATGAAGGCGGAAACGATTTTGCAGGAGATTAAGTAGAAAGAGTTCTGTGGCTCTGCCCACCCCGAGGACAGAGCCACCTTACACCGCAGAGCCCCCGGAGTGCTGGGCCGGGGCAGCCACCCCGGGGCTCTGCTCCTCAGGGCACAGCACCTCTGCTGGGAGCCGGGACTGGAACTTCTCCAGCTGCTCAGGGCTGGCCAGGGTCTTCAGGAGGCTGTTCTCACGCTCCAGTTGGGAGTTTTTCTCCAACAGTTCCTTGATTTGCTCTTTCAGGACCTCCACCTCCTCCCGCACAGCGTACATCAGATGATTTTTCACAAGATCCTGCAAAAGGCCATGGAAGAGACCGATCAGTGAGAGCAATGCCCTGGGGATTGCTCCCTCCCGTTCCCAAGTGCTGGGGAAAGTGCCAAATGCTGCAGAAGCTTTTCCCAAGGACTATCCCTCCCCACCCCAACCTTGGAACCCTGGCCAGGCCTTGGTGCTCACCCAGCTTAGCTCCCTCTGCCACCACCTCTCTGCTCTCTCTGCATCCAGAAGCACTCTCCAGCCCCCTACCCTGCCCCGGGGGTTTGGGGGGCTGGAGTTTCCGAGCACCCAGGGAACCCGGCTCGGTCAGCCCCAGACCCCGAAAGTCCCCCTCCATGTCCACCCTCGCTCCCTGCGCACTGCGGAGTGGCTGGAGCCAATGAGCTTCGCGGCGGCCGCAGACAAAGAGCAGCTCTGCCTGGCAGCGGGATGGGGAGTGGAGAGCCCCGTGGGCAGAGGGACCCCCCGGCCTGGGCAGAGCACCCACCCGGGAGCGGGAAGCCCAGCCCCGGGCATAGCACCCGCGGGGTGACGGGGGAAGGAGCGGGGCGTGGGGGGGGGGGCAGCGCTGCAGCTTACCATCGCCTGCTCGATCTTGTTGTCGATGGCCACCACGCTGGCTCCGGAGGCGCTGGAAGAGAGCGGAGAGGCCGGGGGTGAGGACCGAACACCTCCCTTCCACAGGGGTCCGTGCACCGCGACACCTCCCCCCCACCAGCGCATCGGGGCGTCCCCCTCCCCACGGGAATTCGTGAATCCAGGCAGCGGTCGCGTATGTCCTTCGCTCCCGGAGCAGCAATGCCCCCCCACCTCATCAATCGGGGTCCGCAGCGGCCCCCCCGGGACGCCCCTTCCCCAGAATCTTCGCGGCGAACGGCGGGGGCACCACGGCGCACCGGGGCTGCCCGTACCTGTTGTCGAGCTTCACGGAGACCACATCCCCCCCGAGCAGGGAGGAGAAGAAGGAGATGGAGAAGTTGTGGAGCTGGTAGACAGCCACCTCCATGGGGGACTGGTACATGCCGGTGCTCATGGCTGCGGGCGCAGGAACGCACACACTCGCACAGACGGACCGAAACGCACTGCAGGGACCGATTCGCCGCCCCCGCTTATATCGGCGGTGCCCGCCCTGCCGGGAGGGGCGAGCGCGCCCGGGACCGCCCGCCGGCCCGCAGCGCCGCGCCCGGGGCCGCGCCAGTACTGCCCCAGTACTGCCCCCTGGTACGCACGGTACTGCCCTCCGTGCGCGGCACACTGCCCCCCGGTACTGCCCCCCGGTACGGCACACTGCCCCCGGTACTGCCCCCGGTGCCCCCAGCGCAAGAGCCCCGCGCTCCAGCACTGCGTTCCCCCTGATCTGCACCCCACCCCACACCCCTCGTTTGTTGCAAGCAGAGTCCTGCTCAAGCCCCCATAGCCCACACGCCTCAGCACCCGTTCCTGTGCCCCTGGGCACCCAGGACGGGGATTCGGTGGGGGGGACGCACCCCGGCACCTGCCTGGGGGCTCGGAGAAGGGTGAACCCGCTCTGCATTCGGAGGCGCAGCCTGCAGGTGCCGCACAGTGAGGGCCCGTGACTGTGAAGGGGAACCAAGTGGGAAGGGGGAGCCATGGGCATTCAAAATAGAACCCGGGGTGCAAAATAGAAACGGGAGTGAAAAACAGAAACGGGCTGCTAAAAAAGCTGGGGTGCATAACAAAAACTGGAGTGCAAAACAAACACAAACAGGAGTGACAAACATCAGAAACGAGAGTGGAAAAACAACCCAAGCGTAAAAAACAACCTCAGGAGGGGAAACGGAAACCTGCGCACAGAGCAAACCCGGGGTGCAGCACCAACCCAGGGAACAGAACACGCCCCGAGGGTGCAGAACAACTGCGGAGTGCAGAACAAACTCGGGGTACAGAACAACAGCCCCGGAGTGCAGAACAGCCCCCGGATACAGGACAGAGCAGAGGTACAAGACGAACTCGAGGTACAGGGCAAAACAACCCCAGGGTGCAGAGCCAACCCGGGGCGCAGAAATTTAGGGTGCGGAGCAATGACCTCGTGGAGCAGAACAAATTCGGGGTACAGAACACGCCCAGGGTGCAGAACAACAACCGCGGGATGCAGAGCAAACGTGGGGTCCAGAACAAACTCGGGAGCACTAAACACCACCACCCCTGGGCTGCAGAACAGTCCCGGGGTACAGAACAAACCAGGCGTACACAACAACAACAACAACAACAACAACAACAACACCCTCAGGGTGCAGAACAACGACCCCGGGGCGCCGAAGAGCACAGAACGCTCCGGGTGCCGAGCTGCCCCGCCCGCCGTTGCATAACCCGCAGCGGGCGGCGGCACCGGGCGGCGGGGCCCCCCCGCGGGCACGGGCGGCACTGCAGGGGCCGGGCCGGGGGTGCGGGGCCGGGGGGGCCGGGGTGCATGGCCTGTGCTCCTGGGGAGCCGCATCCCTGCGTGTGCACACGCGTGTGCAAGCCCCGGGGTCACGACGGGTCCTCCCCGCGTCCACAGAGCGATTTACACATAGAACAAGTGGGTCTTCTCCCAGGGGTGGAAGCAGGGCCCATAAAACGCCCCCAGCATCCCAGGGGCTGGGGTGGCACTGCCCACCCGGTGCTGCCCCCACTGCCCTTGGCCGCCCACTTATCTCTGCCCTCTGGATCTGGGGGAACTTTGCTCAGTGGCCGCCTGCTGTCCCTGACCCCGGGGCCTCATCCCCTGCTGGGCATGGCGAGACTGATGCAGGATGGCAGACCCTACACACAGCATAGCATCCAAGAAACAGTGCTGGAAGGGCATGTGCACCCCAGAGATGCTGCAGAGGACACTGAATGCCCCAGTCCACGGGGCACTGAATTGTGCCTGGCACTTGGCTGTTGGAGAGGCTAAGGAGCCCTGACTTGTGGGTGTGCTGCTGTGCCCCTTCCTCAAGTGAGGAGGGGGAGCAGAGTGGAATTTCCCTGTCAGAAAGAGAAACTGAGGCACAGTGCAGCACAGCTGCTGCTGGGAGCAAGACCTAGCCAGGCAGCACTCCACAAATTGCAGCCCCCTCCCAGGGCTGGGTGAGGATACTGTGCTGCCTGTGAACCGCAGCCGGGCATTTGTGAGCGCCCTGGGACACGCGGGTTTGATGTGGGGATGTGAGAAAGCATTTTCTCCCTGATGGGCCCATCTGGGACCTGTGTGGGGGATGATGCACATCCCCCCGTGTCAGCACTACTCCAGCCCATGCAAAGCTGCTGAACAGGGCTGAGCAGGGTGCTGGCACTGCAGAGAGTAGGCACAGAGTTGTCCCCTAAGCCCCGGGGCTGGCCAGTGCTCCCCCCCTCACCCATAGCAGGCCCTACTTACCAGTCCCTCCGTCTGAAGAGGCTCGGGGAGTAGGGTGGCTGGAAGGCCATGCCCCCCCGGGACCTCGTGCTGGCCCCTCTGCTCCCAGCAGCGATGCTGGCTCTGCCTGTGGCTGCGTCCCCTCAGGTTGCAGTGGCAGAGACAGCCTGGGTGGTGGCTGCATCCAGGGGCTCCAGCCACGGGGTAAACATGCTGGGAGATGACCTCAGCTGTACTCAATTGGCCCTTTCAAGGCCAATGGCCAGTGTGCCATCCCGAGCTGCGCGGGTGCCCCCCTCCCTGGGGGATGAAAGGCCTCTGTGTGCACTTGTCCCCAGAGTGGCTCGTGGTGGGCTTGCTGGCAGCTCCTGGGACACAGCTTTGTCCCCTTGCTGGGACAAGTCCAGACCATCCACACCAGGGGTCCCTTGACTCAGTTTCCCACTGCAGCTCAGGAAGTGTGCTAGTTTCACTGTGGGGAAGACAGGAGAGATGGGGAGAGCATTTTCTCTCACAGTTGTGCCACCTCCTGTGTTTTGCAGAGGTGTCAGCAGCAGGAGATGGGGTGGGCAGACCCCAGCCTGCCCCCAACCCTGGCAGCTGTGCCTATTTCCCTGTGAAATGCCCCTCCCCAGTCCTGGCTCAGCCTCCTTCCCAAAGGAAGCCCTAAATCATTAGTGGCAGGGACCAAGGGCTCCAGAACCCAAGGACCAGAGCCTGGGTGGTGGTCCTTGTCTCACAGCTTGAGGTTCCCAGTCCCTGCTTGGAACCTTTCTGATGCAGCACTCAGGCACCAAGGACTGAGAAAAAACCCAAAGATTTCTGCAGCTGCTGGAGGGAAGCTGGAAAACGCTTAGAGGGGAGATTGCTTCAGCTCTGCCACCTCCAATATTTTTCCCATGGAGCTGAGACTATTGCAAAAATAAACCGGAGTAAGTCACTGATTTCCCTGCAATCCTCCCGGGTCTTTCCACCCAGCCCTGCCCACGTTGCTGCTCGGGGCATGGTCTCCTCACTCTGAGGCTGGGCAGGATGCTGCTGGCCTTCGAGAGGCCACAGTGAGGGATACTGTGGAGGGATGAAGCAGCAGACGTTTCTTTCCTGGCATTCAGTAAATGAGGAATCCCTACGCAGCCGGTGGCCAGGGCAGGTCAGGCTGGGCAGGGGGCTGCAACCCCCCTTGCAGCCCCACACCCTCCTGTGGGGGGGCTCCTGAATGTGTCACGGGGCACACACAACCACGGCACACCTTGCAGCCCCTAAAGCAGGCCCTGCCTGCACATGTGTGTGCACACAGCACATGCCTGCACTCACGCTCCCTGCACACACACAGGAGCGTGTGCCCTGCACACAGGGGTACCCCCTGCCCATGCATGTGCACATTGGTGCACCCTGCTCACACACCTGTGCAGGTGCATTCCTTTAGGACCTGGAGCTGATGATCTTGAGGGTCTTTTCTGGCCTGACTGTCTCAGTGACCCTGTGAGACACACTTTGTGCCGCTGTTCTGCATGCAGGTGCAGGAGCGCTGCCCTGACTGAGAGCTGAGGCTCGGCCCTGCCTGCACACCTGGTGCCAGCAGCACAGCACAGGGCAGCTCCGTGTGCCCTGCACAGCAGCAGGGCACCCCCAGCCCTCGGGTGTCACCTGCAGCCCTGCTGGCACCTCCACAGTGGGAGCAGCAGCTCCCACCTCTGCTGGATCCTGCTTTGTGCCAGCTCTCCCCAGGAGCCCCTCTGAGCTGCCCCAATGCCCCCAGGGGCATTTATGGGGCTCCAGCTGCACCCCAAGTGGAGGGGGGCCCTTTCCTAGCACGCCACAGCCCTGGCCTTGCCAGGCTGCTGGCAGCCACCTCCTCTCCTACCTCCTTGCTCTTCCTGCAGAGCAGGGTACCACGGACTCCCAGTTACCCTGTGGCACCAGAGGCCACCGTGATGGGCTCTGGGAGCAGGCTGGGCGAGAGGGGCTCTGGTGTGAGCTGCATCCCCGAGGCAGCAGCACAGCTCCCGTATCCACACACAGGGACAGGAGGCTCATCGGGCTGGGCCCAGCTCGTGCCTGTGGTTATTTTGGTAACAGTGACAGCAGCCGCAATACAGGGTAATTGTGACACTAATTGTTGCGCTCTCTGGGGAAGCAAAAGCACCCGCGGCTGTCATTGAGCAGTGAGGAGAGGTGGTGACACCAGCTAATGATGGTATCACCCCAGCAGTGGCCCTGCAGGACACCCCAAAGCTGCCAGCAGCCCGTCAGCCCTTACACAGCCTGTGCCTCAGCCCAGAAGATGCCAGTCCCCCTCCTGGGTGACAGTAAGTGACAACCCCCTCCTCAGCAATGGGACCTGGAGTTCTGCAGCCCCCACAGGGCTCTGCCAGGCTGGAGCAAGGGGTGACAGCGAGCAGGACGAGGGGATTATCTCCTGCTGCCTGGTGTCCCACACCTGCACAGTGCTGTGGTCAGGGGACACGCGCTGTCCCCACAGCCCCGGGGAGAAGTTGTGCTTCTGTACTGAACCCGGCATGCTGGACCGGCACCAGGCACTGCAGTGCCACCCACCGAAGGATGCTCCTGTCCCAGAGTGGCTGATGGGGCTGCAGGGGTGCCTGGGGCTTCAGGAGCAGCCCTGGCTCCCCAGACTTGGCTCTCTCCCTGCTCCAGGCTGTGCTCACAGCTCCGTGGCAGTTTTCCTGACTTGCTCTCTCCCAAGGACTCAGCTCAATGGGAGGAAGGCCCTTCAGAGGGTCTGAGGCGTGGGAAATGTTTATAGCCTGGCCTCAGAGACACTGGAGAGCAAACTGGGAAAGGCGCAGAGCCAAGGCTGCCCAGGCTGCTCTGCAGAGCCAGATCTCCCGCTCCAAGGGTCAGAGCAGAGCGGGAGAGGAAAAGCTACTGCTTGCAAATACACAGCTAAGAAAACTCTGCCTGTCACAGCCCAAAATCCTGCAACTGTGGTGGTACCAGTCAAGGGACTGGGGATACCACTGCCAGGGTATCCTAGCCATTCCCTGCCGGAACAGAGGGAAGTGTGGCTGGGGACACTGGTGACGGCTGGGGCCTGTGGGAGCCTGTGGCAGGAAGGGCTGGGTGTGGGACAGGGCTGAGGAGCTCCAGGTCTTGTCCAGCAAATCTATCCTGCTTCTGGGAAAGGAGAAGGAATGCCAGGGGCTGCCCATGGGCAAACAGGCAGCTGGGCCATCTGCCATGCCAATCCCAGGGTCCAGAACAGCAACTGCCTGCCCTGTGGCACTGGCGTGGGGCTGCAGTGACAGTCCCAAGGGCTGCGGGCCTGGAGCTGCCAGAGCACACCAATTGTCCAGATCTCAGTTTCCTCCTCCTGGAGATTCCCTGGCTGAGCTGCTCCCTGAGGCCTGGCATTACCCCCCAGCTCAGCTGGTGCTTCCCAGAACTGTGTGGGACATGCAGAAGACCCATGCAACCAGGAGCCCTGTGACATGGGGACCCAGGTCATGCCCATCAGAGCCTTGGAGGGGTCACAAATCCCTCAACCAGGGCATGTGCTGCTCCAGAGCAGCGGGTAACCACTCCTGGGCACACCTGGATGTGCCTGGGAATGCACCCCCTGCCTGCAGAGCTGGTGCTGCTGGTCTTGCCTGGTCCCAGTTCCAAGCCAGGGGACACCAGAGTCATGTGTGACCTGCACAGAGGTGGTGGCCTCTGCCTGGGGAAGCCCAGGGAGGGTTTCAGTGAGGGAAGGCTGGAGGGGAACCTACCCTTGGGAAGGCTGAAAGGGAACATGTCCTCCTTCCCTTCATGCTCAATGGAGGCAGAGTGAGCTCTGTGTCCATGGGCAAGGGACACAGGTGACCCACCCCGCCAGGCAGCAGGCATGGGCAGGGATTGTGGCGTGGAGACTCCTCCAACCTGTCAGGCTGGAGGCAGTGTGGGGTGGTGGAGGGAGCCCTGGCAGGCTCCTGTGTCCAGCTGTGGGGCTGACTGCTTCCTCTGATAAAGGTACTTGGCTGTACTCCCAGTTCTGTTTTTTTCTAGAATGTGAGTGCACACCCTCGAGCCAGCCTGCTGAGAGCTGCAATTTTTCTTTAACTTTGTCACCAGACCCTCTTCTTCCTCCTGTGCCCCTAGTAGCAGTTGCCTCCTGCAGTGGTGTGAGGAGGGGAGGTCAGAGAGGACCCAGTTCCAGCCAAGCCCTTCTCACCATGTTGGAAGCCCCTAGAGTCACGGCTTCCCCAGGCATGCTGGTGTAGGAGAGGAAGAGGAAAAATGGCTCATCGGGCTGTTCCCAGCCCTGGATCATGTGGCCAAACATCCCACCTTGCTGGTGTTTGTCAACACCAGCCCCATGCTGCCGCCAGCCCAGGGCAAGCAACCCGATGTGCCCTGCCAGGGGCTGTGGGGCACCCTTGCACCTCACTGCTCCCCACAAAGGCTCCCACAGCTGCTGAGTGCTGAGGTGAGGCTGCCAGTGAAAACCCTGCAGCTTTCTCTGAGCACCGTGCCTGGCTGTTTGCAGAGTGCAGCTGACCCCCACCACGCTATCTGCTCCCATGGGCCAGGGATGCCCGGCCCCGGGGAGGATGGCAGGCTGAACCCTTGGCAGAGCTTTAATCCACAAATCTGTCTGCAGAGCAAAGTGTTTCACACCCACGGGCCGGGGCTGGAGTGCTGTCATTGAACTCGGTGTTATCGCCTCCTGGTTACCCGTGCCCTGCCCTGGCGCTGCTGCCAGCTACGGCTCTGAACTGCAGAACTGTCCTTGCCTCAGCTTTCTGTGTCATCCTGGACAGCCGCAGCTGGATCGCCCCCAGGTCCTGGCTACCCTTTTCTGGTCCCGTTTCAGGGGACAGAGCACAGGTGGTTGTGACGCTGAAGGGACGCCCTACAGCACGAGGGCCACGCGGTGCCCTCGTACCCCAGAGCAGGTGGGCAGGGGGCTGCCAGCCGGGGCTCTGCCTCCCCCAGCCCCTCACCCAGCTTTGCAGGAATCCCCAGCCCGAGAGAGGAACCCCAAAGCGGGGCCTCTGGCATCCTCCAGAAACAATCCCAGGCCCCTTTTCACGCTGGAGCGGGTGCTCCGGAGCCCCGCTGGGCGCTGGCAGCTGCTGCCCTGCGGCGTGCGGGAGTGCCCGCTCGCTAATTGGGAGGCAGCTCGTTATGTAATGAGGACGGAGGCAGGCGAGCTGCGAGAGCTGTGCAGCGCACCCTACGCTACCCAAATGTGCTCTTCCAGCCCAGAACAAGCCGTGTTTATGGAACCCCTCCAGCCCTTCCCTGGCCCCTCTCACAGGTGCTGCAGCCTGGTGCTCTCCTGCCTGGCGCAGTGCTTGGGGGAGCCCCAGCAGCCCCACAGTGTCCCAGGGACAGCCGGACCCCGGCTGGGCTGCGGAGCCCGGCCAGACCTGACCCGGCGGGGGCCGGGGCAGAGGAGCTGTGCTCGGCTGGCATATGAGCCGGCACCCGCAGAAGGTCAGGCAAGGACATGTAGGGGCGGCACAGCTTCAGCACAGACGGTTATTAATACCCCGCCTGGCCTTTGCAAGGAATCCCGGGCATTTCAAATCAGGGACCTTCGCTGAAGCCCTGCCGTCACTGACATTTCAGAACAATAACAATGTGAAAGACAATCGGTTGCTGGCAGGATGTATACCTGTGGTGCTGCCGTGGCTCTCTGTGTGCCCAACCTCAGCAGCCAGCCCTCACCTCGCTTGTGCCAACCCTTGGGGACAATCTGAGACCATCCCCTACCTCCAAACCCCCCGGAGCAGTCCTGCTCCATTTCACAAGCATATCACTGTGATGGTCTCACTTAAGGACATGGAAATGTCTTGTCCCGCCCCATGGCATCTGCCACCCTCTGCCAATCTGGACAGGGCTGCCATCCCCAGGGAATTGCAGGTGGGGGTGTCAAGAACTGGATCCCACCCTAATCCTGAAGTCTGGAGGACCCAGAGTTTCTTCTCGGACACCAGAGTTGTTCTGCAGCAAAAGCCCCCTCAAATAGATAGATATATATAGAACTCAGCACACAGACGGGATGATCTCCTGTCCCAGAGCCAGCCGTGTGCAGCACCTGGATAAATATAACTCAGAGCTCATTTGCAAAGCATCGGGATGGGTTGTAGCCTCCCTCCCCTCTCCAGCCCTCTTTCCCAACATACATCCCGGGGTAAAGTTGGAGATGATGATCTCAGAAGTCTTTTCCAGCCTAATGGGTTCTGTGATTCTCTGCCCTCTACCAACAGGGTCTCAGTCCTTCCCAAGGGCAGGATCCACCTGGAGCCTCACTGGCCTTGGCAGCCCACATAAAGCACACGGAGCCATGCACAGTCATGTCCCCTGGGTACATACACAGCTGCCAGGCTCTGACAACATATATCCCAAGCACTTCCAAGCCCTTTGGTCCCAGGCAGGTCACAGTGTTCCCCCAAAGTACAGGGTCAGCTTTAACCCTCTCTGTGCTGGGCAGTGGCCAGGGAGGTGGTGCCGGGTCCCAGCAGAGGCCGTCCAGGATCAGGCCATGTCTCACCAGGAAGGGAAAGTGTGATGCTGGAGAGAAGGGGCATGATGCTGGGATCAGGGCAGACCCCTGCAGCCTCCTTCAGCTCCAGCCTCTTCCTCATCTTTACAGTTCAAAGCTGGAAAAACATCCTGGCCAACCTTTTCCCCACAGAGCCATGCTGCCATCCCTGCCTGATCTTGGGACACCTGCTTCTGCCTGTGCAGAGCCAAGTGCCTGCCCTGCCAGATGGGCAATGCTGAAGAACCCCCAGAGAACCAAGATGACAGGCTCCTGAGAAGCTGACACTGGCATCACCAGACTAGCTCAGCTCTGCCAGCCCCCTTGGCCATAGCCTTGTGGTCAGGGGCAAATGGTTCCCCCCCAAGGGGCTGGAGGGGCTGAGCAGGCTCTCCCGTGCTTCAGAGGATGTTGGGAATATCCTTCTGGAGGGAGCTGGGTGTTGCAGGAGCAGGCAGGGACAGGCACGGTGTGTGGTGTGGCACGTGCTGCTGCCAGCCCTGCTGAGCCATGCTGAACCCAGTGTGCTGTGGCAGAGTCCCTGTGAGCCTGGTCTGCCAGGACATGGCCCCCAGGTCTGCTGGGCTGGGGTCCCAAGGTGTTGGGATGGCCGTGATGGACATCACAGCAGGATCAGCCTGCCTGACATCTTCCCCAGGTGGGAGGATTTGGGTGTGCCAAGGTCAGCACCTCTCAGCATTGCCACTGAAACAAAATCTCCCCAGCACCTCGGTGGTGTGCAGGGCTTGCAACCAACACTGCAGGCCACAGGTCACGCCACATGCAGCTCTGTCCTGCGGGACCAAAGCAAACAAAGCCCTGGTGCATGGTTCTGGAGGGCAGGGGGACTCTCCTGGCCCCCACCCTGGCAGAGCTGTCCCAGGGCCAGAAGAAGGAGAGCAGGACAGCTCGGTCCCACACCCACACCTCTCTCATGCTCACTCATGGCCCCTCTCCCCATCAATGTGTCCTTGTTGCTCCAGCCCACTCAACCAGCTGGAATGCTTGCCCTGGCCCTGCCGCCCCAGGCTGCCCTTTATGCCCTGGCTCCTCTCCTCCTGCATTGCTGCTGCAAAGTGACACCCGACAGACGGGAACAAGTGGTGCTGTGACACAAATGCCACCCTGGTACTGCTGCCCAGGCAGCTCTTGCTTGCTGGCGTGACCTTACAGCGGGAAAGGCAGTGCTGCCCTGCTTTGCCCCAATTCATGCTTCCCCCAGCCCCTCCCAGAGAGCTTCCCTGCCTCCCTGTGACTCCCATGGCTTGCTCAGGCTGGGGAGAAGGTGGCCCCCAGCTCCCTTCATGGCTCAGACCAAAGGATGGGTCACTGTTGGACGGAGCAGCGGGTCTGGCAGTGCCTGCAGATGACCTGGCTACACAGAGGTGTCCCCTCACAGCCCGGAGCAGGATGGGCACAGGCTGGGCAGCAGTGCTGGTGTGGCTGGCCGGTGTGGGCGAGCAGGCTGGCATGTGCCTCCTCTCCAGAGCCAGAGCCAGGCTTTGATCACATGCTGGCACACACCCGGGCTGCTGCCTCCCCTGCAGTGCCCACCTCCTCCCACACCTCTGGCTCCCCTCAGCCCCCTGGCCCAGGGAAAGCTGCCTCGTGGCCATGGGCCTGCTCTCCCTGACCTACACTCTACTGGGCTCTGGGATGAGCAATCTTGGGATAATGCTGGCATCACAGAGGGATGGCAAGGACCTTTCTGCCCACTTCATTGGCATCTGCAGGGAGAAGGTGTGCCCAGCCAGGGTGGTGGCAGTTGTACTCCCTATACCTGGTGCTTCCATGTGAGCTTGGTCCCTTGGCACTGCTGAGATCTCCCGGGAGAGCAGTTTGTGATGCCCTGTGTGAGGACATGGTGGGGAGAAGCCCTTCCTGCACAGGATCCCATGCACTCCTGGAACAGCAGCACTTTCTGCAGGAGCACGAGCCCTGGAAGCAATTGGTCCAGAGCATCCCTTCCTTGTGCATCCCTGACAACATCACTGCTGTGAGCAAAGGGTATGGAGAGCCTGGCAGGGACCACCCAGCCAGAAAAACCCCCAGAGACAGGATGGACGTGCTGAAATGTGTGTTGTCTGAGAAGCCCAGCACTGATCTGACCCTGACTGAGCTGTCTCCAGCCAGCCCCAGAGCCAGACTCAACTCTGGGTTTAGGATCCTGGGGATCCCGTGCTGTCCTGGATGTCAGCAACACGAGGATATGTATCCATGCAACTTTCCCCTCCTCCTGTGTTGCTGTAGGAGCACATCAGCCAAAACAAGGGGCACCAAATGGTCTGGGTTCCCTGGTGTCAGCAGCAGGGTGCCCTTATCAGGCATGTTATCGGGGTGTTCCTCTGGCACCCACAATCCTCCGCTGTGTATGCTATCTCCTCTTGGATGTGTTGGCTCATTCCCCAGAAGGAGAAAGTTCAGGCTGGAGCAAAACAACTGCAAACACAGGTGTGGGCACACCTGGCTCCAGTGCCTGGGGCCGTGCACCAGGCTCCCCCATGCTGTGCCACCTAAGGGTGACGGGGATCACCCAGGCAGCCTCCAGACTGAGGTGCCTGGACACTGGGTGTGACAGAGGGACACAGCTGAGCACCACACCATGGCACAGCCTGTCAAAACACAATGCCTGGAGCCTCGTGGGACACATCACCCAACAGGGCATGGAAGATAGGCAGCAAGGAGTGCTAACGGACACTGACAGGTAGAAGTCCTTGTCCCCTGGCATCTCTGCTCACTCCGTACCTCACCAGGAGCACCACAGGGACGAGTTCGAAAGCAGCCCACTGTGCCCATATCAGTGACCTCTGGCCCACAGGCACTGTCACTGAGTGCCCCAGAGAGCAGCCTAGGTGCTTGGCTCTGACTCCAGCCCTGGCAGCCCGTGCTGGGGACAGCGTCTCGCTTCCCCCTTCACCCACGGTGCCAACTTTGCTGCAGCCTCCCAGGGAGGAGGGGAACCTCTCACTCCTGTTCCTTCTCTGGGTGGGTTCGCTGCTCCCCGTACGGGCCAGGTACCGGCGCCTTGGCGGCTGTCCCAGCTCCTCCCTTCCCACCTGAGCGGCAGCTCGGTGTTATGTAAGTGCAGGAAGAGCGTCTCCGCCAAGGCCGGCTCGAGGCAGCAGCCTCCCGGCGTCAGACGCTGCTGGGCGAGGAGGCGGGCGTGCGCCGGGGTGGCTCACACGCGTGGGGCAGCCACGTGTGAGCCCACCCGCCTCCCGCTCCGCGCACGGCCCGGGAGCTCGCCCACGCCGCATGTGCGTGTAGGGTGGCAAGGGGATGGCGAGGTGTCTCTGAGCGTGGGTGCTGCTCCCCCTGCGCGTTGCCCTCCCACGGCGGAGCAGCGAGCCCCAGAGCCGCTGCCTGCCGTGCCAGCCAGGCAGACACCTGTACCTGACGCACCGATGGGCCACGGGTCCCCTCAGGGTGGCGGATGTGTCCCACCTGCTGAAGACACTGGCAGCCTCGGGCACCTACGGCACCACTGGCCCAGCTCGGCTCTCCCAGGCCGAACTGGGGAGACCCAGATCTGCTGGCCCCCGTACAGGCTGCTCCCCACAGGGAGCAGCTCTCTCCGTCACCAGAGCCAGCCCCACACAGCGCCAGTGCAGGACCTGAGACAGCTCTGTCCACTCCTCGCCTCTGGGGCTCACCTCAGCAGGGCTGGGGAGCCTGCGGAGTGGTGACCCCTGGAACCTCCTGTTCAGTGTCCTCTGTCCTCACTGCTAGAGGAGGGGAGCAGGGCAGACCCCGCAGTCCTGCCTCCTCAGTCCGCCAGGGAATGGATGGGAGCAGTCCCCAGCACGTCCGGCTGTGGGGGCACGGGCAGCCCGCCCAGAGCAGCCCCGAGACCAGCTCGGGCAGGGCAGGGCCACTTTCCAGGGACGGGAAGTACCACTCCAGACCAAACCTGTGTCCACTCCGGGAAGGGCCAGGGCAGCTGCCAAAAGGGCAGGAGCTGGCACTGGGACTCTCGAGCTCCCTAGCCAGGCTCTCACTGACGCTCAAGATGGCTTTCGAGGCAGCACAGCTGCTTCCCAAGGAACCTGCTCTCTCCACGCAGGATGGGATTGATGCCTGTCTGTCGCTGGACACTATCCATGTCCCTGCGGGCACTGTCTGTGTGGACAGAGGTAGCCACGGAGATGAGCACAGAGTCCAGCGGCCAAGACACACAGCTGGGGGCTGTTGTCACTGCCCGGCAGACACAGGGCACTACAAGACGGGCACGGCAGGCACGGCGGAGCAGAGCCACCCGGACCCGCACCCAGGGATGGGCTGGCACCACGTACGGACTCCGTGCCAGACGCGGCCTCTTCCCACCCAGATCCCACCGGCGCTGATACCCCCCGGCCCCGGGGTCACACAAGTCCCCCTCTCTTGCCAGCCCCACACCGCTGCCAGCTCCGAGCCCGCCACCCCGGGCGCCCGGCCTCCGGCAGCTCCCAGGCTCCCGGCGGTGACACCCACCTGTGGAAGAGGAGGAGGATGGAGAGCAGGGTCTGGTCGATGTTCCTGTTGCAGATGCCCTGGTTGAAGAGGTAGCAGGGGTCCCGCACGACGGGCTCCAGCGAGTCCTGGCGCATGATGGAGCTCAGCTTGTCGGTGTTGAGGTTCTGTCGGACCAGCTGCTCCCGCAGCTGCCGGAAGCTGCTCACGGTGGGGCTGCCCGGGTTGTTGTTCTCGCCCCCGGCCCCTTCCTCCAGCCCGCTCCGGTTGGCCAGGTCCAGGCAGCAGCTGCAGCAGTCCAGCCCCACGGGCGACCGGCACTCCTCCGCGGGCGACGAGGACATCCCGGGTGTCCCCGTGCCTGGCCACGGCGGCGCCGCCGGGGCCGCTCCCGGGGCCGCGGAGGGCGAGCAGCTGCAGGACGCGCCCGGTGCCGAGCGCCGCGAGCGGCCCCCGCCCGCCCCGGCCCCGTTCCGCCCGCCCCGGCCCCGCCCCGGCCCCTCCCCGGCCCCGGCCCCTCCCCAGCCCCGGCCCCGTTCCGCCCGCCCGGGCCCCGGCCCCGCCCAGGTTCCGCCCCGCCCTGGCCCCGCACCTCCTGCCTCTGCTTCTCTCCTCTCCTCGCCGCTCCGCCCTGGTCCAGCCCCGGTCCAGCCCCTCTGCGCTCCGCCCGCCCACCCCGAGCAGCCGTGCCCGGGCAGCGCAGGGTACCCAACCCACGCTTGGGTCCGGGAGAAGTTGGCGAATTGTGACATGGGGTGACAAAGGGCCACGGTGCCCCCTTCCCGGTGGGGACCGTCGCCCCGCTCTGTGCTTTCCGGGGGTGGCGTGGGAGCTAAGGAGGCCGGCGCTGCCCGCGGCATCACTCCCTGAAGCATTGGCGCGGGCAGCCCGAGTGGCTCCGGAGACAGGGCAGGAAAGAGGAAAAAGGGGATGAAAGGCCCCAGGAGCGGGGGGGAAAGCCAGGGAGGACCTGGCTCCACTGCTGGGAACGTCTGGGAGCCGCCTCGCCCGGAGCCAAGCCAGGCATGGGTGGAACGCACGAAGCCTGGGGGCTATGGATGTTGGGCACGTTGAGACTCGCGGCAGGTGCCTGGGGCTCGGGGGTGTGCGAGGGAAAGTGGGGATTTCTAGGAGGAGGAGAAGTGGCTTCCCTGGCGCTGTTGCATCTCAGGTTGAACATTTCTGCCACCGGTGACCGCACTGGAGGGTTGGCAAAGAGTGACTGGGGCACGGGACAACAGTTCAGAGAGGCGGGGACGACTGGGCCGGGACCCTCGGAATGAGGTTCGGGAAGGTGACAAGGTCTCGAAGCACACGCAGAGATGGGGTGAAAGGGAGGCCGCGGGGCTGGGCTGCCATCGCTGCCGGTCAATGCCCCGGGGACCAGCCCGGGGAGCCCTCACCCTTCAGAGAGACAAACAAACCCGGGGAGCTGGTGGGGAAGGGCTGAGCAAGGGTCCAAGGAAGCAGAGCTGCCGAGGGGAGGAGCGGGCAGGCTGGGGGAGCCCGCCGTGGGCAGGCGGGACGCGGGGACGGCAGCAGGGTCTGTGCAGCGGCGTTGCGAAAGGGCTGGTGGAACGAGCTGCAGGAAGCAGCGATCGGAGGATTGCAGCATGTCTGAAGGGCGCGGGACTGATAAGAGATAAACCGGGTCAAAATCTGGCAGGGCAAAGCCACCAGGGCACTGGAACAGCAGGCGCCCCGGTGGCAGCGCAGTGCCCGCCGGGGTTGTTAACGGGGTAGCTGCTGCCACTGAACGAGCAGCAGGAGTGTCCAACAAATCTTCCAGTTCTCTGTTTAGCGTGAAGGAAGATGCATCCCATGAGGATGAAGCAGTTTCCAGGCCATTAGTAACCAGGGGAGTCATGAGACTCCCAGATCCGCCACAGATCCACAGCTGGGAGAGTGGCCGCGGTGACCTCGGGGAGGGCTTCCCATGCCAGGCTCCATCGGACCGGGGCATCGGCAGGATCCGGCTCCCGGTGGAGGTGGCACCAGCCTGGGGTCCAGGTGTGGGCGGGGGTAACGGTCAGCCCTGGAATGATGCTGAAAACAGGTGAATTCCTGAAGGACGGACGATCCACAAGCTGCCCCAGGAACGTCCCCTCCTTCTACGCACTAGTGGATGCTGAGGGCTGTTTTTGAGGTGCTTCCTCAGCCCTTCTAGTGGGCGATGAGGGAGGGAAGGGAATTGAGCCTTACCTATCTGCTCTGTGGCACGGGCTAGTGAGGGGGGTCTCTGGTGACCCCACTGTTGCCAGGACCCACGGAGACAGGAGGGCGCTGAGATTTTTTTTCTTCCATCCCTCCGGGTTCAGAAGGGCCCCCGTGAGCCGCGCTCCGGCTGCGCCCTAGCGGAGCTGAGCCCCACGCCGCGCTCCGTGGGCGGGTGCCCGCGGGAGGCTGCTGCCATCCCGTGGGCACGAGGGGAAGGACGAGCCCAGAGGTGGCTCCCCTTCCTCGGCCCCAGCTCCCCCAGTGGGTCTGCCCCGCGCCCGGGGCGTCCTGCCCGGCCCCCACGGCGCTGGGGGTGGCTCCGGGTGCAGGTCGCTGACTCCTCCAGGCTCCTGTGCCCTTCGGCTGTGCCTCCTGGCCCACGGCCCCTCCCGCTGCACCAGAGGTGCCACACGGGGCTTGGGGCTGCTCCCCGGCCATCAGCTCCTGGCTCCTCATCTGCAGCCGGCACACCTCATGGGCTGCCGCGTTCTCACGCGTGAGCCACGATGAGCTCCCTAAAGCGCCAGAGCCGGGAGCTGGATCGTGATTCAAGGTGATCAGCTGGCGACGGCAGCTGGAAAGTAGGTTTCCTATGTTTAGCTCCGGCCTTTTTGGGTCCTGCTGTTCATGGGATTGGGACAGTGCTAGTTTCTGTAACCTGCTTCCCTCAAGAGCACCCACGTGCTGCACACCCGGACATGTCATTGCAGCCACAACCGGCACGGGGTGGCACGCTGGAGGGAGTGGGGACTCAGCCGACTCTGGAGCAGACCAGGAAGGCAGGGACAGCTTTGGCCCCAAAGCCCATTGCACTCAAAGGGGCTCCGTGTCACTCCCTCAGCTCTGAAAGGGATTGATTCCCTACTCCTGGCTGAAGCGCGGGGTGTTCTGCTCCCAGCTCAGGGCAGGGACTCCAGTCCTGCCCCGACTTCTCCTGCAGCCCCCCACACAAGAGGGGATGGTGGACTGGAAAGGAGAGAACAGGGGGAATGTGTGGGGCTGTGTTGGCCTGGGTTCAGCCAGCTCTGTGCCAGGTACGTCCCCAGCCGTGTGCCATCTGTCTGGCCAGTGCCTGTCCAGGTCCCCCAGCCACAGTGCTCACTTTGGGAAGGCCCTCCCTGTGAAGTCTGGGAGAGAAGATGCACCCTGTCCTCTTCTCAGGTGGTATCCAGATCACCTCCTCTCCTCCAAGACCCTGCTGCAGCTGGGTCAGAGCCAGGCAGGGCTCTGGGTGCGATCTGCCAGTCCTGCCTTCCCTGTTCCTTCCCGGCTGGAGTGGTGGTGAGAGCTGGCTCATGCCGCTGGGCCATCTGCTCCAGGGGAGCCCGCCAGTGCCAGCCCCCTGCCAGCGACCCCCCCTGCGCCTCCACGGGTGCTAAGAATAACCAGCGCCGTCAGCAGCCGTGGTATTTGCAGGCACCGCCGGTGCCACCCCCGTGCCATCCTGCTGGGCACAGGATCCATCTGCTGCCTGACGTAAGCCACCAGCCCCGGGGGGAGGCGGGTGGGCAGTCTCGGGGGCTGCGTGTGGCTGTGAGGAGGGGTCCTGTCCCCCCCCGCCTGAACAGGAGCTGGGATGCTGTGGTGGGACATGGAGGTATTGCTGCCCAGCACCCAGCATGGGGACCTGGGGAGCTGCCTGCCTTTCTTTTGTCCTGCTTTTCCCAGTGTTCCATAAACAGACACCCTGTCCCCAGCTCTGCAGGACCCCTGTGAGATCAGGGCACCCCCCAGTATCTCTGCTTTCCTGCGGGCAGAGAGATGGGGACCCAGCAGGCCTGGAATGGGATCTCCATTCAGGGGGATGAGCAGCCCCAGAGGTGGTGCAGAGCCGTGTGTGGGGCAGCTCCTGAGCACCAGAGCAGCCCTTTCCCCTGCATGGGGCCACAAGGACGGGCACAGCTCCCCAAGCTTCATGAGTGGTGGAGTCAGGGATTTGCAGCTGGCAGAGGAGTGGGCTGGGGATGCCTCCAGCTGTTGCCACTCTGTTACTGGGGGTCCCAGCTGGACTATTCCCCAGGAATGCAGAGCTGCTGCTTCTCCTCTGGGACCCGTATGAGCTGCATTTGCCCCTGTGCCCAGACCCTGAAGAGAGGATTCTGCAGGGACACCGTGCTCCTGCCAAAGCCAAACACAGTGCAGAGCCTTCCTCCTAGGCAGTGCTGGTGAGTCGTGCAGAACCAGGCTGGGATGGTTTCTCCTCCCTGTGTGACACTCCAGTAAATCATGTAAGATGTCCTGGCAGCCTGGGCCAAGGCGACCTGTGGCACTTGGGCTCCTTGCATCGCTCTCCCTCTGGGATGAGGACTCACACAGTCCCGGGAATGGCCCTGGGCACAATGTTATTGTCAGGGGGCATTTTCTGCTGGGACAGAGGGTACTGGGCTATTCCAATGAAAGGCTTTCCAGCTCATTGGGGAGGGATTAAAACCAAGCTGGCATTTCCATGGGGTTGATGAAAGCCCGGCATTGTCTGGCAGCAAAGAGGTAAAACTTCCTCTTCATCCACATGGCAAGCACCCATTGGCCTCGAGAAATCATCTTCAGATGTGAGGAGCACAGCAAAGGTCGTAGGAGCTGCAGAGATGAACTGAGGAAGCATTGAAGTCATGATGGCACCCAGGAGTGTGGGTGCTGCTGGCCAGTCTGGCAGAGCGTGGGGGCTCAGCTCTGTGCCACTTTGCCTGTTTAGAAATCGAGGTTTGGAATTGAGCAATCTCTGCCCATGGTCTGAGACTGGGGGCGCTCCCTGCAAAGGGCAGGTGAGGTTTGGCTTAGAGGCTCAGCAGGGAGGGAGCCACGCTGGTCGTTTGGGCATTTTCAGATTTTTTTTTTTTTTTTTTTTTTTTTAATAGCCTTTGCTTCCCTCTGGTGGGCAAGACTTGCTGTGCGGGGGGATGGAGTGCATGGCTGCAATTAGACACGCCGTAGTGAAAAATCCTTCCTGGCATGCCCACTCTTCTCACAGTGGATTAAGATTACGATTGGGATTGAGATTGGGATTGGGACTGGGATTAGGGTTAGGATTGGGTTAGGATTAGGGTCCTGGGTTAGAGTTAAGGTCCTGGGTTATGGTCCTGGGTCCTGGATCCGGGTCACTCCAAACAAACATATCTGCAGCCCACTGTGCTCCTATCACGTGAACATTCAGCCCCTAGAGATAAGCCTGGGTGTATCTATTGCATCTCCAGCAGCAGCCCAGGAAGCCCTTCCAGAGGACTGGGACATCAGCACCAGGTCTGTGCTGGCACAGTTTTACCTGCAGGGCCAGCAGGTGCCGGGCAGCAGCAGCTCGGGCTAAATGCACTGCTGCTGCTCCGAGCTGGCAGGGTGGGCAGCAGCAGCCTCGGAGACCTTGCCCTGGAGATGTGGCAGGGACTCAAGGAGCAGTGCCTGATTCAGCCCTCGCCTGTGGCCACCCTGGAAGATACAGGAGCTGCTCCTTCAGCCCCGTCTGCCCTGTGCTCCCAGCATGCTGGCACCAGACAGGGATTGGTGTTCGCTCAAGGCTCAGCTCAGAAGAATCCCCCCACCCCTCTCCTGGGGTGGATGAGTGCCCCCATCCCTCAGTTTCTCCTGTGAAGGTGGAAGAGCTGCAGTGTCAAAAGTTGCTGCTGGAGGAGGTGCAACACAGCAGCTGGGCTTCCAAAAACACCTAGTTTGGGATATTAAAAAGTTGTAATCCCTGTGAAGCAATTCATTTCCCTGGAAAGCTTCTGCAGGTTTGGGATTGTTTCTTCCCTACACTTTTTAATGTATGGGAGGCATTGTAACTGTTAATTTACAGGACGTTATAACTTATCACAAAGCAGAAGCAGAAAAGCCATAGTTATAATTTCCAATTCTGCCTTTAATTAACACTGGTGATGGGCTGCCCAGCTGTGGCATTGCCAGGAGCTGCCACACAGCAAATCCTGCCTGAAACACCCACTTGACTGACCACAGAAATGTGGGCTTTATTAATATGAATGAAGTTGCTTTGTGTTCAGTTGAACATAAAGCAAGTGATCAATTTAATTGTGCTCAACACTTACCCAGCTGATGCCCAAGTGGGTGGACAAAGCCCTTGCCAAGATTTCCATGGTCAAGGATGAAGATGGAAGCTGGTCAAGCTGTGGAGATGAGGTAAGCCTGTTCTGAATGCAGGAATCAAACCCAGACCTGTGGCTCCAGCTGTCTACCTGAATGTCCCTGGGGGATGGGGGTCTGTGGGGACAGTCCTGATCACAGCCTGGCCAGGGAAGAGTAGACCTGTCACCTCCAGGTCCTTCCATGCTGAGCTGGCTGGCACGGGGCAGTGCCATGGCAGAATGGGGCCTGGCTGCATCGGGGCAGTCGGGGGCTTCCAGCAACAGAAAGGGTGGACAGTCCGTGGAGGTCACACAGAGAAGCAGTTGTACTAATTAATGATGTCCCCGTGCTGCTTTTGGGGAGGGGATGAGTGGGGCAGATGCCTACAGTCACACTGGAGCTGTCTTCAGTCCCCTTGGCTGTGACACCAGAATGGACGCCTTGGAAGATGGGGAGGTAGCAGGAGCTGGAACATGACACACACCCTGAACTCCCTTCTGGAGGGTGCATCCCAAACCCTGCAGAGCTGCAGAGCTGCTGTGGAACCAACTGTGCTGCAGTGACACCCGCAGGGCTCACCCGCGCTGTCCCCACCCAGACCCTGCTGCCAGAGGACATCCTGCCCCTGGACCTGCCTCTGCACCGCGCCTGTCCCCAGCTGCAGGTGGGGAGGTGACCTGTGACACCCGGCGGGGATGGCAGGTGCAGGGAGCGTCCCTGTGTCCCTGTCCCTGTCCCCGTCCCTGTTCCTTCCCCTGTCCCCGTCCCTGTCCCTGTCCTGTCCACACTCACAGCACAGCCGGGACACGCGCGGCAGAGACAAACGGGCGTGTGTGCAGACACTGACACGCGTGTGAACAACAACACACGGACACACACAGACACAGACACACGGACACGCACACACACACACACCCAGAGACACACACACACACAGACACACACACGCTCGTGGCTCCCGTCCTCGGGCAGCCGTGGCCGAGTCCCCATCCACCGGCAGCAGCCACTCGGTGGCAGCAGGGCCCCGGCGATGCCACCAGCGCCCCCGGCAGAAGGAGCGGGGCCGGCGGCTGCCGGGACAGGGCGTGGGGAGCGGGGCCGTGGGGAGCGTGTGGGGACCGGAGAAGGGGATCTGCTCCTCGGGGAGTGCCCTGGTGCCAGGGTGTCCTTTCTGGAGCCTGGGGAGATCTGAAGGTGAAGGATGACTCCTGGGCAGCGATAAAGTGGCCCAGGCGGGGAGCTGAGGTGAGGGGCAGCCCCGAGGCTGGGACAGCGTGGGACGGGTCCTGCTGCACAGCCCGGCAGCGCCAGACACTGCCCCAGGGACAGGGACACAGCCCCCGCCTGCCCACGGCGGGGGGTACAGGGTACCGCAGTGTAAGGGACAGAATCGTGCAATCGTAATTTTTGTTGTGAAGACATCTGAGGTCGCTGAGTGCAACCATTAGCCCAGCACTGCCCTGGTGCTATTTGGCCCCCAAAGCCTCTTGAGCCTTTACTCCTAATTATTGTAGGCGTAATGAAAGCACTCTGGCTGCCATCCCTGTGGTGGCCGCTTGTGCAAACGCTGGGGGGAGAACAGCCCGAAGGAATTAAAGTCTTCCAGCAGATTCTGTAGCAAACAGCGTCTGATTGTACAGATGGCCCTGGCACAGCAAGGTGCCTTTGTGCCTTTGCACGACACCCCAGCCTGATCCAGGTGTTTCACATCCCTCTGGCAGTTCTGGACTTGGCAAAATCAGGTCCCGGACTGTTGGCTGCAGGAACCCAGAGGAACACGGAGCATCTCTGGAAACGCTTCCAGCGAATGAAGGATGCTGCTGGTTCGGCTGCAGAGGGCGCTTTGGATGAGAGAATGAAGGCTCTGCATCCGTTGAAATGTCCTGGAGGCGGCTCTGGGGTGATGAGGTGCTCTCACAACTGAGAAGGGTTGGGAAAGCACTCAGGGCAGCTGGAGCTGAGGACAGCAAGGACGAGGAGGATCCAGGGCAGCACGGCACGGTTGGCCCTGCTGGCAGCGGGATCACTTGCTCCCATGCTTCTGAAACCACGGAGCCAGCCCCAGGGAGATGAGGAGGAGAGAACCAGTGAGGGAGGAGCTCTGAGCCACTGGACCTTTGCAAAGGGCTTCTTGTTCCCACCTGGATGGACTCGGTGAGGTGCTGTAGTTCTCTTTCTTGGGCGATGTCCCTGAGCCTCAGACAGGAATTCATGGGCTCATGAACGGAATGGGAATCTGAGGGATTAGGGAGAATGTCACCTCTAACAGCTGGCACGGGAACCAGGTCCATGAGTGGCTGCAGGAAGGTGGTGGGTGGGAGAGCAGGCAGAGTCCAACCTGGGTGCAGCTGTGAGGGATTCACAAATGCCCCCAAAGTGCTGGTGAGGTAACTGGGGCACTGGTGGGACTGGCACATTGGTAGCAGTAAGGGGATTACAAATTCCAGGGCAAAGTAAGCCCGGTAGCAACAGGCTGTGCTGTGATGGGCCACTATTCAACCAGCTGGGGATTGCTCATCAGAAAGCTGGGGCAGAGCAAAAGAATAAACAGCATAAATAGCTTGGGAATGAGGTAAAAGTTTGTTATAAATTTAATGTAATTAAGGTAAATTAGTCATTACATAATGGTGAGACATGGATGTGTAAGGATGCCCTTCGGGCCTGTCTTATGTGTGTGGCCTTTGTGAGTAAGAGCTGCTGGGATCCCTCTGTGGCTGGGTGGGGGCTCCCCCACGATCAGAGCTGAGCTCCCAAGCACAGCCTCCCTCACTCTCCAGCAGCCAGGCTGGGTCTCCCCGGGGACAGGAATAGTCTCAGCACAAAGAGGGAAGGCAGGGCAGGATGCTCTCCCGTCAAAGCCTCATTAGTCAAATTCAAGCTTCTCTTCAAAAAAACAGAATGTCAAGAAACAGCACGGTTCCAGCATCAGTGGTCTCCTGGGAGAAATGTTAAAAGTGGGATCTTAAGCACAGGAAAGCTTTGGGTTGGTTGTGCCCTGGTGGATTCCCAGGATGACTTCAAAGGAGCCTCATCACCAGTGTGGGGATTCATCTGAGGTGCCAAACCCCAGAGGACAGAGGGGAGCCCCTTGGAAGCTGGGGGCCTGTGAGGCCTTGGAGGGGTGGTTTTGGTGTCAGCAGCAAAGGCTAAAGCTCATGCTCAGCCCTTTCCATTTGGAATGCCATGTAAGAGCTCTTTGGAATGCCATGTAAGAGCCTCCCCAGTGCCAGGCTGGCCTGAGTAGCACAGGGGGCCTGGCCAAAGTAGTGCCCCCCAAGGTGGGCACTCTGGGGAGCTGGAAAGGACCTTCCTCATCCCAAAGAGCTTCTTTCCTTTCAGCACTGCTCTGGGAGATGTGTGAGCTGGTGGAGGTCAGCACGAGCAGGGAAGGACAGCCCTGGTCCCTGGAAGGACAGCCCTGGTCCCAATCCCTCTCCCTGGAAGAACATCCTGCCTGCTCCCTGTTTGTTCCCTAGGGTAAAAACAGCCCTGCTTGTCTGCTGCAGCCTGGCTTGTGCTGACCTCTTGCAAGGCCAAGTGTCCTGCTCTTGGGAGGCTGCTCCAGGGTGGGTGTCAGGGGCAGCACGGGACGGGGCTGGCTCACAGGTGGATGGCTGTCTCCAGAGGAGGATGGAGTTCCCAGACTGGTACCAGGGCTGTGGATATCCCAGGGCTGGCTCTGGACTCAGCACTGCTGTTACCCCCAGGAAGGGCCTTGTCCCCAAGCCTCTGCTCCCACATTCCAGAGCTGCTGGGTTGTAAGCCCTTGCAGTTTCCCAGCAAAGGAAATCCCTTGGCACCCTGATCTTTAGCACCCCTTTGAGTGCTTGGGGGAGATCCTGGGGAGGGGGGTACCTGGGGAGGAGGGCACCTGGCTGGGAAATGAAGGTGATTTTTCTGCACTGTGTTCCTGTGGGCTCACATAAACCTGTTCTAAATTCCCTGAGGGTCCAGAGACAGGAGTGAGGGAGAAGGGCAGAATTCAGCCCTACCATCAGAAAGGGCTCTTGCTTGGATACCCTGCCAAGCATCCTCAGGGCCCTTCAGGGGTGGGAATAACCTGCTTTTCCTTCTCCACTGCTTCCTTTCCATTAGCATCGTGCTTCAGCTGTGTACTGGCACTGTGAGCTTTGGCTGCTGCTGTCTGGGACACTCCTGTGTCCATGTAAAGTCCTGCTAGGGCTGAGCTGGAGGGGATTTACTGGCAGAGCATAAGGACATGGATCTGAGGTGACAGCAGACATCCTGCTGGGTGAGGGCTGCCCTTGGCCAAGGTTTGTTCAGCACGGATTGTTTTGTCCATTAATTGCTGGTGCATAACCAAGGCACACTCAGCATCAGGTGTGTCCCACCCAAGGGACCTCAGGTGATGCTGATGGAGGTGACACATCCCACTCTGAGCAGAGCCAGTCTGGTGCCTCGTGCCCCTGGACTCCTCTTGGCTCTCCCACATCTCCCGGTGCTGAGGAGGGTGCCAAGGCTCACGCTGCAGCGGGGGACAGGCTCCCAGTCACCTCTGCCTCTGAGCAGTCCCTCGCTGTTGTCCCAGTGCCACTCTGGTGTCCCTCTGCAGAGCTGCGTGCCCCAGCTCTAGGGGTGGATGCCCTCCAGGGACAGGCACAGGAGGAAGGAGCTGGTGATGCCAGGAGGGAGATGCCGGCTCCTGCTGCCAGCTGGACACCTCAGCAGAGCCAGGACACGGCACCAGCGCCCAGCACTGTGCCCCCACCCATCCCCTGGCTCTGCTCCAGCCATTCCTTACAGTGTAACTTTCAGCTTTTAATTAAATGTCCATGAAACACCCATTTGAGATGCTTAATTTAAAGTGAGAGCTAATTAATTTTATGGGCCTTGGCCACGTCTGTTCCATTTCTGAGTTAATGCCTGGGCTGTGCTGATGGAGGTGCAGGGAGCAAGGCAGCCCCTGGCTCCTGGGGCTGTCTAGACAGGGCTAGCTGTGACTGTGGCTGCTGGCCCAGTCAAAGGCTGCTGGCCCAGTCAAAGGCTGCTGGCCCTGCTCAGGGCTGGTACCTCACTTAATCTCCTTGCAGGGCTGGCTCTCACTCCAGCCCAGCTGAGCAGGAGGAAAATAGGGCTGAGTTGAGCCTCTGTCCCAGCTGGCCGTGCAGGGCTGGACCCACATCCAAGCAGCACGTCCCAGGCCCAGGCTCTGCTCCACAGCACTGTCCCTGTTTCCAGGACATTGCTTCACCTGCATTTGTCAGCCGTGCAAGAGCCTTTTCCCCACTTCAGAGTGGATTTGGGGCCAAGGATTTGCTGTCTCATGCTGGCTTCCCCAAGACCCCCAGCACCACTGCAATGACTCCCGTGGCCCTGGGAGCTTGGTGGAGCTTCTCCAGCAGCCACCATCCCTCAGCTTGGGGATGCTCAGAGCACTCTGTCCAGCCCTCCCATCCCAGGGTGTCCCTGATTATCATCTCTTTGGGAAAAACAGAGGGGCAGCCAGCCTCCACCTGCTCCCCACACCTGTGAGCCATGTGGCCACCAAGGGACAGCAGTGGCACATGGCAGAGCCCCTTGCTGCCAGCTGTGGGGAGGCTGGGAGCCAGCTCACGGGACCTGGAGAGCAAAGCTCCTGCCAGGAGCAGCCCAGGGCTGAATTTGGTGGAAAGAGGAAGGGGGAGAATTCCCTGCTAGAGCTGATGCTGGCCCTGAGGCACAGGGGAGAAGGGGGGATCTGTCTCTCCCATGCCTCAGATCTGCTGGGAAGGGGTTATGGGTGCTCTGGTGAAGGTGTGCAGGTGCTGGAGTCCAGCTGGGCCCCTTGGCACGGTGACCCCGTCCCTGCAGAGCTGCGTGTGCCAGTGCCTGCAGCACAGGGAACACAGATGGGCTGCTTCTGAGGGCCTGGCAGACCTGCAGTCTCCTGCTTTATGGCTGACTGTAAAGGGCCTGCTATAAACTGTGATTGAAAACATGAATCATCTCACTAATTAAACAGAGTTACTCCATGCCAGGAAATCTGTCTCTTTTGTCAGGATCTTTGTTTTTAAATGGGCATAAATCTCAGGCAAAGCTAAAGATTGGGTCCTGGGCCCTTTATCACCAAGTGGCAGTGATTTATCCTGCAATTTACCCGGGCACCAGACAAGGAATAGAATTAATAATAAATATTCCTTTCTAAGCCACAGTAAGCCTGGAAGTGTCTAAACACCCACCAGAGCAGCACTGCCATTCCACAAACTGAGTTTGCTTTGGCTCTGAGAGCATCTGAGAGCATCCTGCCAGGGCCAGCCTGGCGTGGCGTGGGGGCTCAGGGCACTTTGGGCGCTGTCCACAGGCTCCCCCCACGCCAGCTGCTGAGCATGGACAAGGAGGGCCACAGAGGGACCTATTTGTGCTTCAGGGCTTGCAGCCAAAGCAGCAGTTGATGTGATACCCCACTCTGCTGTGCCCTGGCTCCTGCTGAGACCTGCTTGGGAAAGGGCTTGATGCCCACATCCCTTCTGAACCACCAGGCTCTGGGCATGGCCTGATTCAAGGTGGGAAGGGGGTTCTCTGGGTAGCACAGGCTTCAGGAGGGGTGTGCAGGTGGCCCAAGTCCCCATCCTGACCAGGTCTTTGTTCACTGTGGTGTGAGCCCTCTCTCCTGCTGCCCTTCGGGCTGGGACTCACGCTGTCCCTGAGCTCTGCAAAGAGCCTCAGCACTTGTGCATGACAGGAAATCCCTGCAAATGCTGCTGGCAAATTTCTTTCCAGCGCTGGGAGAGCTGGAGGGCCACACCAGGATGTTAATGTCACATGGTAATGTCACCATGGCTGCCGCACTGCCCAGCCACAGCTGCCCGGGCTGGGCTCCTCCTGCTGGGTTCTGCGGTGGAAGCCCAGGTCCTGCCAGCCCCCAGGCCTGAGGCTGTGCCTGGTGCTGCCAGCTCCCAGGAACAGCCTCATCCCTGATTCCTGTGCCATTTGCCTGTGGTGCCTCATTGGCATTTACAGAAGGTTCCCAGGAGTTCCCTCACATCCACTGATCTGTGGGTCAACATTGACAGAGTCTGCATGAACAGGGGAACGAGGCACCAGCAAACAGTGGCAAATAGTGCAGTGTGCTCAGCCAGGAGGATCCTCTGACCTGGATTAGCAGTACCTGTGCAAGGCAAGAGAGGACGTGGGGCAGCTCAGAGATGTGGGTGCTGCAGCTGAGCCAGATGTTCATGTTACTACAAGGAGGAGGAAGAAACCCCAGCCCTGGAGCTCCTGCTCCTTAGCCTGCTCTCTCTGAGAGGATTTATTTGCATTCTGTCTCTGTGGCAGCTCAGCTGAGCAGCCCAGAGCAGCACACTCACAGTCATGCAGAATGGACCCAGCAAAGCCAGCAGGAAGGCCCATTATGGTGGGGTGTGACTCTGGGAGGCCACAAGAAGCTGCTTACAGCTGGGGCTGTGGCACAGCTGTGGTGGAACACACCCCCAGCTTGCTTTTCCATTGTAGGTGTGGCCCCAAGGCCCTGGTCTGGGTTTTCAGAGGGTACCAAGTAGGGATGTCACTGCCTCAGGCCTGTGGGGCTCACCAGGATGCTGGTGGCCCATCCTTGTGCCCTGCTGTGCCCGTGCCCATTGCTGCTGGAAGGGTGGGCAGTGTCCCAGCTCTGCAGAAGGCTTGGGGCTCCATGAAGGAGCTGCAGAGAGGACTGTGATGCCTGAAGGATTGTTTGCTTTTCCTTGTATATACTTTTCACACAGTTCCCTACATCCACAAGCATCAGCACGCACACTTGTGATGCTTTAGGTGATCACTCAGCCTGGTTTCTTGGTGTCCTGCAGGCCGGGAGACCAAACACCCCAGAGCTGCAGAGTCAGAGACCAAACATTCGATTGTTGTAAGAACTCAAGGTGCCCTGGCAGGACAGATTCTGTAAACTAGAAGTGAGCCCAGCCCAGCCCCTTATTGGGCCCTCTCGTTAGATATGCTAATGAATAAGGGCTTTAATTGTACCCTCGATTGGGGGTGGGGGGACATTGTGACGCTGTCACCTGGGTGAAGCCATGCATGGAATGGGATCCTATGAAACACCAAGGGAAACGACCCCCACATCCACAGCTGCACACACTCGAGTGATTTGTGCTGTGCCCAGTGCCGAGGACAAGGATGAGCTGTGGGCAGAGGGATGAGCGTGTCTGGCTGCAGAGCGTGGCTGACCCGGGGCTCTGCAAACCAGTTCTGCCGTTCCAGCCATGCTGGGCTTGCTGTGAGTGTCTTTATCCAGCAGCAGCAAACACTGATGGGATAATTAGAGCTAAAAGATGGAGTGCAGCAGGAGAGCAGTGCCCTGCGCTGCTGGGAGCTGTGATGTGTTTGGAGATGCTCTTCCCACTGAACCAGGAAGGGCTCCTGCATATGTGCTGATATAAAACCTGCTCCCTGGGTGATTTTAAGCGAGTGACAGGAAGAAAACAACTTTATTACTGTGAAAAGCCACCAGCTCTCATCACTTCTGCTGCAAGGCAGATGGGCCCTGCCGAGGCTGAGAACTGGCTCAGGGACGGGCAGTGGCTGGGGAAACTGGAGAGGGAGCTGGCAGTGCCCTGGGGCAGCAGAGCTGTCACCACCAGTGCAGGGAGCTGGGGGGCTCTGAGCTGTGCCTGGACTCCCCAGAGAGCCCTTTCTACACCTTACCCCCTTGAGCAGCTGAACTACCCCCAATTTTTCAGTCCATGGACAATTTGTATCCCTGTCAGATATTTTCTCCTGCCTTAAGCAAGGGGTTTTGAAGGAGATGATTTTCAAAACCCAATTGTATAGTGAAGAGTAGCAGATGAGAGTATCACTGACAGTATAAAAGGCCTGGTGAATGCTGCTGGGAAGGTTTTTTAGGTGAGTACACGCTCAGGATTTCTCTGCCAGTGTTTTCAAGGCATCTACCACTTACCCACAGGATCCTCTAGGTCACCTGTGATGCCCTGAAGGGCTCAGTTCTTGCCCCCAAAACACACAGAGGAGTTTACCAGAGAAAGTTTTAACAAACACTTCTGATGGTTTTAACAATTCCTTGCTGTCTGGGAGACCCACTATGGCCAGCACATCAGAGCCTGGCCCGGCCAGAGCAGTCAGGCAACACAACCCACATCTTTGGTTGGCCACTACTCATAAAAGAGCCCAAGGGACTGTCCAAAGGGTCACAGCCACCAAAGGGTCACTTGTGTTGCTCTAATACAGGTTTGGGGTGAAAAGGGAGGTTTGAGACCCTGGGGTGATGATACCCTGGTGTCCAGGGATAAGTAAAGGGATGATGCTGTGCATGACCAGGGATGATGCCGTGCATGATCAGGGAGGATGCTGTGTGTGACCAGGGAGGATGCTGTGCATGATCAGGAATGATGCTGTGTGTGGTGCAGGGGGATGTGGCTGCAGAACCAGCCAGGCAGGGCTCTCTGGTCTCAGGATGCTGGCAGAACAGGACTACCAAGTGTTTTGGGGGCCTCCACAGCCTTGTGCTCATTTCCCCCCCTTCTCAAGCACCCAATCCCATCTCTGTTATCTCTGTTCTGATTCTGTCAGTCTCGGGCTGTTTGAAGCTGTTTTCCAGGGTGGGCTGTCAGGCTGGCTGTGGTTTGAAGCAGAAGCTCCCGACACACCATTAGCACGTGGTGACTGGGAGCTGTGGAGCTGCTGCGGGAGCAGCTCTGAGCTGGCAGCGGGCTGGGAGCTCCAGAAGTGAGGAGGAGGCTCCGTGCAGGAGCTCCAGGGGCTCCATCCCCTCAGCACCCTGGAGCCCGAGCTGCTGCTGGGTACTGAGAGTCTGGGCTGGGGCTTGTGGAGGAACTGCAGCATCCATGGAACACCAGCAGTGCCCTCTCTGTTGGTGAGAGCCCTCACCCCTGCCCTCGCCTTCGCCCTGCACCCACCTGCACCCCGTGGGCACTGGGGTGGGTGGGGGCAGCTTTGCCCTGACACCAGCCCCGTTTGGAGGCAATGTTCCTGCACCTGCAGCGCTGGAAACTTTGCTGCCCTGGTTCTGTGCTCCCAGGAGGCACCATGGGCTCCCTGGGGCAGGAAGGGTGGCTTTGGCTCTTCTCAGGCTCCTTCCTGCACAGCAGCACGGATCTGGGAAAAGTGGGTCAGCAAAGGGGTGAGGTGTGCTGGTTCCTCTCCTCTGGGCTCTAGCCCTCAGCAGCTGGGAAGCCTGGCATCCTCAGCAGCCAGAGCCGCCTCTGGCTCCTTGTGGGGTGGGGAAGATGGAAGAAGAACAGCGAGTTCCAGATTAATTGCAAGTTCAATGACTGTGTACATGAATATTTAATTATCTACATCTGCCATGAATATGCATGATATGCAGATGCGAGAGGGAGCCAGCAGTGAGGTGGGAGTAGGCAGGAGTGCACAAGAGGGCTGGAGTGGGAGGAAAACTGGTACCAGCAGCACCAGCCCCCAGGGAACCCACCCGTCCCTGCACCCTGGCACGCAGGGACCCCAAATGGGAGGAGCTGTGGGACTGCAGGGGACAGCCTGGGGCAGGCAGCGTGGCACCTGGGGTGGTGTGTGACACCTGGGGCAGTGTGTGACACCTGGGGCAGTGTGTGACACCCCGGGCAGTGTGTGACACCCCGGGCAGTGTGTGACACATGGAGTGGTGTGTGACACCTGGGGCAGTGTGTGACACCCAGAGTGGTGTGTGACACCTGGGACAGTGTGTGACACCCGGAGTGGTGTGTGACACCCGGAGTGGTGTGTGACACTCAGGGCAGTGTGTGACACCTGGGGTGGTGTGTGACACCTGGGGTGGTGTGTGACACCCAGGGCAGTGTGTGACATGTGTGGCAGGGAGAAGTGAGGACCCATTGAGGGCTTTCCCTGTGTCCCAGAATGTTTTTCCCAGTGCTCCTCAAGGACAGGCTCTCCCAAAGAGCTCCAGAGATGGCCCAGGTCACCAACAGCCACAGGACACTACGAGCCAGGCACCCCAGCACCACAGCTCAAGGCCTTGCTGCCAGATAGGAATAATAATCTTCTCAGAGGAAGAAATTCTTCCCTGTGGGGATGCTGAGGCCCTGGCACAGCGTGCCCAGGGGAGCTGTGGCTGCCCCATCCCTGGAAGTGTCCAAGGCCAGGTTGGATGGGGCTGCAGTGGATCAGATGCAGAGCAGGGTCTGGCAGGGAGAGCTTTGTCTCCAGTTCCTGTAGGATTGTGATTATTGTTGCTGGGCCAGGCTGACAGGGGCAGGTACTGGGGTGCTGTATATCTGTCAGCACAGAGCTTTTTATTACTTGTAATTACAGCATGAAATAGCTTTTTTTTTAAATTTTATTTTGGCATTAAGAAAAGCCATTATGATATGGGCACAAGGCTGTTACTCTCCTTAATTTTCTCATTAGGAACTCCATCGGTGGCTTTTGGTGGCTCCTGGGGCAGAAGGGTCATGATGGAACCACATCTGTCCACTGTCCCCTGCCTCCTCCAAGACCACCCAGCACCTGGGCATCCCAGTGGGGTGGCTCTGTGCCAGCCAGGTCTGTGCCACGGGTGGTGCTGCTTCTCCTAAGCTCTCATGAGAACAGCTCAAGAGCAATGAAATATCCTGCCTCAAATTTTCTGGAAGAATTGTTTTGGTTTAAATCTGCATTTCACAACAAAATACATGAAATATGTACTCTGGATTCCTCCCAGGGAAGAAACAAATGTTTGACCCGGCCAAGGCTTTGCTGTGAATGTGGTGGTGAAGAGCCAGTGTCTCCCCAGTTTCCTAGGGATGGGGATGTGCAGGGAGAAGCTGGCTCTGGGGGGGCTCCCAGCCATTCCTGGAGGGTGGGAGGGGGGCTTTTCTGTCGATGCTCCAACACTGCTGCTTTTCCCTCTCCAGCCCCTGTTTGAAAGGGATTAGCTCAGAACATCAAAAGCACTTGCTTTACGTGAGTGTTTGATGTTCCCCGGGCTGGCTGCCTTTGAGCACAGAGAGGGAGCACGTGTGTGGCACCAGCCCCCGGCAGCCAGCAGCTGCTGGGCGGTGAATCCGCTCTGTGGCATCAGCTTCAGCCACATCCACTCCCAGCCCACAGAGCTCAGGGCTCACTGGTGGCTGCTGCCGAGGCACAGAGGCCCACAGACTCCACCCTGGCCACTCCTGCCATCCTCCAGCCCCTGTCCCTTCCAGTCCCGCTGGGGAAGGCGTCTGATGGATCCTTGTCAAAGGGACTCTTGGATTAGGTCTCCTTTTCCCTGTTGTCCATACGTAGTAGGCAGTATTGGTGCTGAACGTATTTCTTGGATTCTTTTAAGCATTTTGTTCCCCTGCACTACCCAGATTGCAGCAGTAATCCTCATTTAATATTTCTGAACCCCCCGCTCCCCCAGAGTTTTTCTCTGGCGTCCTTGTTCCTCCTGATGTCCTGTCACATACACATCATTTCTGTGAACAACAGAAGGAAATAAATTACACCCATACAGTTCTTCAAATAACGGGAGTTGATCCGAGAGTTATGGGATTATATCTCCTCCTTCAAGGTTTATCCTCCTGTCCCTGTCCCCTGAGCCCTGCTCCTGTCCCTGTGCCCTGAGCCCTGCTCCTGTCCCTGTCCCCAGAGCCCTGCTCCTGTCCCTGTCCCCAGAGCCATGCTTCCAGCCCACTGCCACCAGCCCAGTGCCACTGGGGTACCAAAGCCCAAATCCACGAGTCTTTTCCCAGCTGGCAGAGCTCGCCCATGAGCTGAGGGGACACTGAGGGGACACACTGCAGGGTGATGTCTCCTTGACTCCGTGCTGTCCAAGTGCTCTGCCGGCGAGCTGGAAGGAACGAGGCATTTTCAGAGGGGATTTCAGGCTGCTGGCATTTCAAACATCACCAGAAACAGGGCAGGGGGACAGTGTGGTGGGGAGCCAGAGCGGAGCAGGACCGGCCGGGGGTGTGGGTGCAGCTCCGCTCTGTGCAAGAGGACCCAGCTGCTCGTGCCTTGCTCGGAGCCCGTCCTGTGCATGCCAAGATGCTGAGGGCTTGGGAGAGCCTTAAAGTCAATGGCAGAGGCTTGTCACAAGGACTCACGTCAGCCTGTGGAAGCGCAGACGTGGCAGGGTGGCTGTGCCGGGGCTCGGCTGCAGCCTGGCGCTGTCTGTCCGTCTGTCTGTCCGTCTGTCTGTCTGCCTCACCGCTGCCAGGCTGCCCCCGGCGGCGTTTCCCCATCGCCTGCCCCGCACTCACCTCCCGCTTCTGTCTCCTCACTGAAGCTCCATGGGCAGAGGCACCCTTGGCTGGAGGAGCACAAACCCTTGCTCTCTGTAAACCCATCCTCTGGAACACAGGGGCAGGCTGGGCAGGGCTGCTCCCTGCTCCCAGAAAACAGGGAGCAGGCAGCCCATGACCTTAGTGCAGGCAGAAAGGTCCTGCCGGGTCTGGGAAGGGGCTGACGCGTGAAAAGTGCATCTCTGGCCCCTGGTAGCATCACGTTCTCTCACAAAGGTCTTTAAGACCTTTTATTCAGAGATTGGAGCCAGGTGGCTCAGTCCACTGTGCTGTCAGGGAAGGCAGCCTGGGGGGCCCAGGAGACAGCCACTGGTGCCACTGGTGCCACTGGTGCCGCTGGTGCCAGGCAGGGACGTGGGCAGCAGAGGAGCTCAGGGTGCAGAGAGCTGCCCTAGGGCTGGGCTGTGCTCCTGGTGCCACAGCAGCACAAATGCTCTGTTATCTCCTGCTGCTCTCAAAGCCAGCCACTGTCACCAGAGCCACCAACACTGAGAAAATCTAAGGTTTGGGAAACTGCTGGGGGGAAGGGGAGGGGGGGGGCATGCTGGGGGTGCTGGTGGGAAGGATGGTGGGAATGCTGGGGATGCTGGGGGGAATGCTGGTGGGAATGCTGGGGATGCTGATGGGAATGCTGGGAATGCTGGTGGGAATGCTGGGGGTGTTGTGCAGCACAGCCCCTGGTGCCAGGCTCAGCTGCCAGCACGCCCCAGCAGCGCCCATCAGTGATCAGGGAGCCAGGGCAATGCCAGGTGGAGGAAGAAGAGGATGGGACAGGGTGGGGAGGAAGCCCCACCCTGGCCTCTTGTGGGTTAAATTGTGCAAACCTCTGCTCCCACTGAGCAGCACAGCTGGGGCCCTCTGGATAAATCACTGCCCTAACACTGCACCCCCCTCCCCTTTTGTTCAGGAGCAGGGAGTGAGCATCTCTTGTGAGAGGCCATTCAGAACCTGCCAATACCAGAACTGCCTCTCCTCAGGAGCACACAGCACCCAGCTTGCAGCTCCCAGCCAGGACTGACTGCTGGGGGTGGGAAGAGGTTACAGATGACCAGGACTGGACATCTGTAACCCATGAACTGCCCAGTAACTGAGTCCCTTCACAGCTGCCTCTCCCTATGGACAGGGATGGAGGTGACCCTAAGCTCAGGGCCTGTGCTAGAGCTTGGCCCAGCTCCAGCCCATGGGCAGCTCCCAGCTCCAGGCTCTGGGCTGTGAACAGTCCAGGAAGGGAGAGGATGGGGTCAGCCCAGAACAAGCTCTGCTCACAATCCCCTTCTCTTCCCTGTCCTTGGACTGAGCCAGTACAAAATGAACCAAACTGAGAAATCAGACAGCTGAAAAATAACCCCTCTTTCTTGCCTTTCTTTTTCTTTGGGTTATTTCTCAGCTGGATTTGTCCCTGCTCTGGTTCACAATGATCTGGCCCTGCAGCGGGTCACAAAGGATTTGGGACAGCAGAAGAACAAACTCCTCAAACTGTCCCTGGAGCCACAGGAGGTCTGTGCCAAGCTGTGCCAAGAGGGACAGGGGCGTGGGCTGGGGGCCAGTGTGGTCACCCCAGCGCTTTCCAGCCCAGCTGAGGTCCAGCCTGTCCTTCAGACAGCGTGGGAACAGTGGCAGCTCCGGAGGGAAGAGGAGGCTCTGGATCTGGCTGCAGGCAGAGGCAGAGCCAGCACTTGGCCAAGGGGCACAGCCAGCAAGGTTTGGCACCCTGGGGTTTGTACCCTGGGGTGTTTGGAGCTGTGACTGCCCTGTGCTGGGGAAAGTCTCCAAGGCCAAGTTGGAGCAGCCCGGTCTAGAGGACAGGGTCCCTGCCCATTGCAGGGAGGTGGAACTGGATAAACTTTAAGGTCCCTCCCAAACCAAACCAGTCTGTGATTCCATGATTCTATGATTTGTATCATAGGATTTGTACCCTGGATTGTTATTTGTACCCCAGGGTGTTGCTGTCTGAGTTTTTAGACATCCAGCCTGAAAACAGGGAAATGTAAGTGCCCACCATCTGTTACCAGCAGCAGCCTTCCCCTGACTGCCTGTGCTTGGTGCCAGTCACCAGTCACCCACTCATCATGTGAGTGACTCTAATTTAAATTTGATTGTGTTTTATAGCTGAAATAATCCATATGTGGTTTAATTTTCCATCTGCTTTTGCAGCTCCAAAGACTCAGTCAGGGCTGGGGAAGGTTTGAGGCAGAGTGGCAAACACTGACCCTTCTTTCCTGGAGCCCATCCTGCCCTCAGCTGGGTCCCTGGATGGCACAGCCACCCACTTCAAGCAGCCAAGAGAAAACCAGCTGTTTGTTACCTGAGCAAAGTTTCTGCTCAGCTGGGTGTGGGGTGCCTGGGTTTGTCTCCCAGACACAGGGTGACTCCAGCAGCCCAGACTGAGAGCTGCTGACCATCCTGCTTCTGCTCCTGCCCTGACAGCGTGGCCAGGCTGGGGACCATGGGCACCTCCTTCCTGTCAGTGCCACTGTGGAATTCCTGACACATTCCCAATGTTTGTATTATCTCAGAGAATCCAGTGAGGGGGTTACGTGTGAAGAATGGATCTGCCTTGGGAAGGGAGGTGTTACCAAGATGATGATCTAAAAGGAGTCAGCAGAAACATAATCAGAAACCAGACACTGGAATTAAACCTAAATGTTTCTGGTTTTAACCCTGGGGACTGGCATTATGCTGCAAAGCAGCTGCTGTGCCTTGGGACAAAAGGAGCCAGCTCTCCTGTATCCTGATGGTGAGGGATCCCTGCCAGGGCCACAGCAGCACCAGGGAAGGGCACTGATTTTTACTCTCACCCCAGTTCACTGGTACTGAGTGTTCTGCTAAGCCAGGATGTGTAATCTGGAGATGGGGGCAGCATTTCCAGAGGGCTCCTGGTGCATGGGGAGCTGCTCCCGAGGCTCCCTGCCCGGCCCTGGCTCACAGTGCAGGAGTGTGAGATGGCCAGTCTGATCCTGCAGCTCCATATCCTGCACCTGGCTGTGCCAGGGACAGCAGAGCAAACCCAGCGTGGGCGAGCAGCAGAGCCAAGGCCAGCACTCCTGGGTTCTGCCTTTGATGTGTGTTTATTTCCAAAGAACCTGGACTGAAATAAAAAACCTGGACAGAGGAGAAAATGTTTTTAATTGCAGTGGGTCTGCTCTCTGCTGGTGCTACTGGCACTGGCAGAGATTTGGCCTTCCACACACACTGCCCAGCAGGCTCCCAGCCCTTCCTGCTCCTCTCTGCCCTGGGATCCTGCTCTGGCTCCCAGTGCCACGTGCCAGCCCAGCTGTGCCTGCTTATGGTGGCAGGAGCTTTCCTTGGGAGCACACGGCTGAGCCTCAGCCCTGGTGGCATCAGCTGCCCTGTCCTCCTCCTTGCCAATATTCAGAGTGTTTGCCCCTCTGCTGGGGCTGCCCTGCCTTCCCCTGGGAGGGCTTCCAAGGGCTTGAAACGTTCACAAGCCATTAATGAGGACCTTTGTCCCTGGCCTGGCTAAAAATTAGATCTTTCTCCAATTAGCACAGGAGAGGTGAGCACAGAGAGTCAGGCCTGAGCCCTGGAGGCAGTTTCCCTGCTGGCCTAAGGAGACAGGGAACAGGGAACAGGGGTGCTGGAAATCCCTTCCCTTCCTGCCCACCCTGCCCGAGCAGCCCTGGGCCCAGGACAGGGCTGTGCTCACCCCACACTGGCCCCAGCTCCCTCCCCAGACCTACCAATCATTGAGCAATGGACACAAATTCATTTATTACATCAATTCAAAGACCACTTCCTCGTATTTTTTTTGCTTGTACTGAAACAACAACAGTGCCAGGAAGGTATATAATTATGGCTCATGATGGCAAATTTTACATCCCCAAATTGGAGTGTTTAATTCAATTAGATGTTATAAAGCTCTCGTTATCCCCTTCAGATGTTAATAAACTCAAGAACTTACAACTCCCTGTATTTGCCACCCCAAACTGCTGTTATTTATATGTTTCTGAGCTGTTTCTAAACAGAACAGATTTTTATTGCTTTCTGGCCATATGCCCAGAATGAATGGGCAAAATTTTGGGGAAAAAAGAATTAAAAACTGGAAACTTCTCTGTTTTTCTCTCCTCTGCCCTTTTCACCGAGGGGTGCAGGAGCTGTGAAAAAAAGCCCCAGGGGTTGAAGCTGAGGGGTGGTGTCCAACAACATCAGGGACTGCTCAGGAATGTCAGAGCATCCTGTGGGAGCTCAAAGCAGACGCTGCCTCCACCTGTGTCTGCTTTTGGGGGCTTTTTCTGGAACTGGGTTTTCACTGGTCCCTTTGGGTGCTGTGGGGCAGAGCTGCAGGACAGACGGACACAACCCAGCACAGCAGAGTAAGCAAACACGACTGCTGAAGTGTGTGTTTGCTCATGCTGTCTGGATCCCACAAGGATTTTGTTCCCAGAGCTCCGGGATGAGCACAGAGTGGTCTCTGGGTGACTCAGGGCATGCGTGGCTGAGCCCAGGCAGCCGAGCCCAGCCGAGCTCTGCTCCCATGGGACACAGCCCCTGAGCTCTGATCCCATGGGACACAGCCCCTGAGCTCTGATCCCATGGGACACAGCCCCTGAGCTCTGATCCCATGGGACACAGCCCCTGAGCTCTGCTCCCATGGGACACAGCCCCTGAGCTCTGATCCGATGGGACACAGCCCCTGAGCTCTGAGCTCTGCTCCCGTGAGACACAGCCCCTGAGCTCTGATCCCATGGGACACAGCCCCTGAGCTCTGCTCCCGTGGGACACAGCCCCTGAGCTCTGAGCTCTGCTCCCGTGAGACACAGCCCCTGAGCTCTGATCCGATGGGACACAGCCCCTGAGCTCTGATCCCATGGGACACAGCCCCTGAGCTCTGATCCCATGGGACACAGCCCCTGAGCTCTGCTCAGCTTCTTGCTTTACTGGTGGGAAATTGGGATCACTGGGGGAGCTCAGGCTGGCAGCCATCTGTGATGCTTCTGCCATTCCCTGTGGCTCAGGACACCGGGCCATGTCCAGCCCCCTGGCACACACACAGCAGCAGGCACAGGGACAGGGGTTCCCCCACACTGGCACAGTCAGTCCCTCTGTCATCCCTGGGGAAGGGAGTGCTGCATCAAAATGGAAAGAGGGAAAATTCCCGTTGGATGTATGGAAGAAATTCTTCCCTGAGAGGGTGGTGACACCCTGGCACAGGGTGTCCAGAGAAGCTGTGGCTGCCTCTGGATCCCTGGCAGTGCCCAAGGCCAGGCTGGACACTGGGGCTTGGAGTAACCTGGAATAGTGGAAGGTGTCCCTGGATCTTTAGGGTGCCTCCCAACCCAAACCATTCCATGGCTCTCTGTCCCCAGGGACATGTAGACAATGGGGTTTTTGGAGATCACTTGCCTTGCAGAGATTCCTGGAGCCTCCTTGTGCCTGGTCCCCAAAGCCACCACCCTTACTGGCCACGTGTGACTCAGCATGGCCCCTGGCTTGCTCTGTGCCTTAGAGCTGAGTCAAGTGGTGGCACGTCCCAGGTCACTGTGGCCCTGGGCAGGTGTCAGGGCTCATGACATGGGGACAATCTGCTGTGTGCCAGCGTGGAGCCCCCAGGCAGTGCTGCCTGCAGCCCCACACACACAGCTGGGAGCAGCCTCTGGCAGGGCAGGGCAGGCAGCTGGAAATGTTTCATAACCAGCAGCAGCGGAGGAGATGAGGAGCTGGACATGCATTGCTTCAGACATGTTCCTGACAATTCTCTGGCTCCAGACTGTTTCAACTTCAGCTGAAAAATGTTGAGCTATTAGTTCATGGTGCAGAACAGAGCTGCCCGGGGCTCAGGAGGCCAAGGGGGTGATGTGAAAGTTAGAGAATTATTTTGTATGAATGTTCGTTTTTTAAAAACTCTTTTCCTAAGTCCCTGAGGCTTTTTGACTTTTATATCTGTACTCTTGTGTGGCAGCTGCATTGAGCAGCTCTGTCATGTCAATAACCCCTGTCACACAGCGTCCTGGAGGGCTCATTGGCATTGGGGAACACAGCAGCTCATCCTGATGCTGGGATCCACTTCCAGGGCTGTCTTCTAAATTAAACTGACTTGGTGCACAGGATGGGAGCAGTGGGATTGCTGAGGACGGGAAAGAAGGGTCACTGTCAGACCAAGCTGAGGATCCACGTGAGCTGGAGCCTTGTGACAGAGCATCAGCACTGAGAACAAGCTGCAGAGAGGGGCTGGGATCCACCGAGCACTGAGTGAGCACTGAGCGGGCCCTGAGCGGGCCCTGGAAAGCCACCCTCCAAGCAGAAGGCATCTGTGGCACCTTTGCACCCCTGTTTGAGGGAGGAAAGTCTCTCTGAACCAGTTTGGAACGGGTTCAGTAAGAGGATCAGAGCTGAGGAAGTGCAGCAGGGCTGGTGATTTGCTTGATGAATTCAGGCAGCGATTCAGTCTGCAGGTTATCAGAAGAAAGTGCTTTGATTTGCAGAAATTCCTTCATTATTCTCAGTTATTCAGAGCACATCACGCTGCCTCAGCACTGCTGGGGGAGCTCTCTGAGCACTGCTGCCTGGGATGGTGGCCCCTGGTCCCATCCCAGGGTCCCAGGCCAGTGCCTGACACAGTCCCTGTGCTACAGCTTCTGACCAAGGCTCCAGCACAGTCAGAGGGGGAGTAGCAGGATTCCATCCTGCCTGAAGAGCTTTCCTTGGGGATTTCTCACACCAGGGATGTGTGACCAAAAGTGTGACATATGGCTGAGGTGATGCGTGCCTGCCATCACCCCAAATGGTAAGCCTGTGGCTTTCTGAAGTGGGAAATCCTCTCTGAAGTGGAAAAACCTGCTTTTACAAATGTTCCACAGAAGGAGGTTGAGGAGCACGCTGGGGACATGAGGCACATCTCCCTGTCAGAGCAGGGAGTGAAGTGTCCAAGGCCAGGCTGAACAGGGCTCAGAGCCCCCTGGGATGGGGGAAGGTGTCCCTGGAACGGGATGATCTTCATGGTCCCTTCCCACCCAAACCATCCTGGCATTCTGGGATCCTTGGGAGGAGTTTTTTGCCAGCTGCAAGGTGAGTCCAATCAAAGCTGCCAGCTACAGCCTCAGCATGCACAGGGCGAGGAATTTTTAAGGAAACAGAATAAAATGTGCAACGTGGCCATTCCTGAGTCACATGTCAGCAGTGTGGCTTTGAATCCCAGCCTCTGCCACAGGGATGTGGGGCCACCTTGGAGGCCAGCACTACAGCACTCACCCCCATCTCCTTCCTAGGACCCATGTCTGCACAGTGTGAGGTCCTGGCCTTGTTTTTACTTTCTTTGCAGAGATTTTGCTGAGGAGTCCCCGGCAGCCGAGCATTACAGCGAGCACTGGGGTGAGCAGCTCAAGGGCATGAATCCCAACTGGCCAGGCCAAGACACCCAGGAGGGCTTAAACCACCTGCCCCCACTGGCCCAGAGAGGGCTTGAGCCTGCCCCATCTGCCCCACACATCTTCCTTGAGGGTCAAACTTTTCTGTTGAAGCCCAATCACAATCTGTCATTTTCGCCACAGCCACGAGGATGTTTGAAAATGCTTTTCAATGAAAACAAAACGCAGCATTTTTGTTTAATTTCTTGGTACTATCAAAAGCTGCTCACTGCTCTATTTTTAGCTCCCCCAGAACAAGCTGCCTGAGCCGGTGAAAGGAGCAGCATGTTGATGAGGGAGTTATTGCATCCCAGCTCCCACTGCTCCCACACTCAGGCTGAGCCCAGCAGAGCTCTCCAGCTGCCCACACTGGGCATCCCCCACCTCAGAGTGCCCCAGGTGGGGGTGCTGAGCTCTCCTTGCTGTGAGCATGAAGTTCAAGTTGGCAAAGACCCTGGAGGAGAGCTAAGACCTGTTGGCTCCTCAGTAGTGACAGAGCAGTCCAGGGGAGCCCGGCACAGGATACAGGGATGTGCTCAGTCCCTGCTGAATTGCTTCTGCCTCTGCCTCAAGGTTTGAGCTCAGGTGTGCTGGGAGAAATTCCCATTGGGAAAGGATTCTCCATGGAGGGTTTTGTCCCAATGAATTGCCCTGGAAGGAGATGGCAATGAGGCACATCTGGATGTTGGGGAAGGACAGCACTTCCAGGTCCCTGGAATATGCTGCTGAAGAAGGAATAAGCTTGACCCAGATACATGAAATAACACGGTCCCTGACAAAGCACTGCAGCAAGAGCTAGATTCTCACATTTATTAAAAAACCAACTTACTTATCTGTGTTCACAGATGCACAGCCCAGAACCAGGGATGCACTGGGATAAAATGGCATCAGCATGGGCTGAACCCAGCTGATGCACTGCCATGCCTCTGTGCTGGGGCTGTGCAGCACCAACGCTGCTGCTCCACCTGCCCTCAGCACTGCATCTTTTTTGTCCCTTTAAAGTCCAGTTTGGGCACTTGGCATCTCCTATACCAGACACCTGACAGGCCTGGATTAGCACTGGGGACATAGACTGTGCACTGGAGCTGCAGACAAAAAATGCCTCAAATTGACTCCTCAAACCCCAAATCCTGGAGTCTGCAGCACTGGAACAGTGATGAGAATTCCTGAAGGCTCGTGTTCCAGGTCTGGAAGGGATGGGCTGCCCATGGCACAAAGGATTTCTGAGTGTTTCATCCTGGCCATCCATGTCTGGTGTATTCACCTGCAGTGCACATCCCCAGGACACCAACTCCCCCTGACCCGAGTCTGCTTTTTCTTCTTCTTTACAATGGCTCTTCCCAGAATTAAGAGCCATAAATATGATTCTACAAAAATTTAGGTTAGGCTCCATGTGTGATGCAGAGAGGACTTTGTACAGACAGATCAGCTTTAAAGCTGCAGAGTGGAAAGGGATCTTTGCAGGGATTTTAATCCTGGAATGTTTCAGTTCTTTCCACAGAAAGGAGAGGAAAATAAAGAGACGAAGAAAGAACCATTGACACGTGTCTTTAAAGCCGCTAATGGGAGATTCCCCGAGGCACCCAGTTCGGCTGGAAATCCTCCCGCTTCACTTCTTGACAGCTTCCTGTCTCTGCCTGAGCTGTCAGCCCAGACACCTCTGCATTTTGGCACTCAGGAACTGACAGACACAGCAGGACATTGCCGGGACCCGGCAGGACCCGGGCTCGGGGGCCACGCAGACCCCTGCCTCTGGCCCGTCTTTCCCCAGCTGTGCCCCGGGATAGGGAAAGGTTTTCTGTTTTTCATGGGGTCAGCTCTGGCTTGCATGCCTGTGGTTGGTGATGGAGTGAATCCACTGAGATCTGAGCGCAGCCGGCAGTGGCCATCGGGCCAGGAGGGACGGGCGGGTCCTTGCCATCCCAGCACACCTCAGCTGGCACCAAGGCACAGACCGTGTCCTGCTCCTGCCTTGCCCTTGTGGGGGTGTGTGATGTGCACCCACAGCTCTCCGAATTGCCAGGGGCTGGCTTTATGCCCCTTCTGCATTTCCTTGGAGGGGGGCGTTGGCCTAAAAAAGAGCTTTGATCAAAAGGTGTCAGAAAACTTGCAGAGATCAGATCAGAGCCTTTTTATACTGTGGGATATGGGTATGGGACAGAGCAGCAGAGCAACATCTGGCACATTGAGCAGCTGTGTGGGTCCAAGAGCACTCACTGCACCACAAGCAAGTCAATTAGCAAGCAGGTGGCCCATCTCTTAATCACCTGTGTGGTGGCATTGATCTCATGTCCAGCCACAGGGAGGGAGGTCACATCACTTCCAGCACCCTGCTCTGGGACAGTGGCTTTAAGCACTGAGAGTAAGGAGTAAAAGCCTGTGGTTGCTCATCTTGGGCACTGCCAGCCAGGCCCAGACAAGCAGCCTGTTAGTTCTTGTCTAAAACCAGAAATCTGGATGGAAACCTGAAAGCAAAATGCCCCAATCCCGTGAAAAATGCCTGGAACAGCATCAGAGTGTTTCCCTCTCCAAGGCAGCAGCCACTGGCAAACAGGTATAGCAATAACAAATGGAAGATGGATGCAAAAAGAGAAATAGTTGAAGTTTCTTTGCCCCAGCGGGTCTGCCTCATCCCCTCGTGAAGCCAGGACCTCAGGTGAGGTGGCTGGTGCTACTGGCAGGAGATGCCCAAAGTCTGCACAGAACTGGCTTGGGAAGAGCCAGAGGTGATTAATGCTTCGTATTTCACCCCAGAGGTCCCTAAAGGTCCTGTTGGGTGAGTGTTCCAGCACCTTTGGTGTTGGTCTGGTTTTGTTTGTTTCTACATTTCAGTAAAACTGCCAGGGATGGTCCAGGAACACCCCTGGCCCTGCTGCTCTGCTCTGGGCTGCACAGGGCACATCCAGGGCTCCTGGCCCTGTGGGGAGGCAGCATCCCTGTCTGCCATCAGCACAGAACAGGAGATGTGTGTGGCACCCAGGCAGCTGCCATGGGGAAGGACATCATCTTCCCATGCATTTCTGGTATTTCCAAAAAGCAGTTCCAAAGAGGTCTCGGCACCATCCTCACCTTGATTCTGAGAGGTGTCTCACAGGAGAGATCCCTCCACCACTGCAGCCAGCATGCTGTGACCAGAGGGGTGGTGACATTCCCCGTTAGCCACAGGCAGAGGAGCTGCACTGGGGGACCCCAGCAGCAGCTGTAGGGGTGCTCTGCTCCCCTGGTCCCCTTTTCCAAGTGACTGAGCTGATTCCTGGCCATTGAGCACACGGGTTCCTGGTGCCCACAGCTGCTCTTGTGGCATTGTTCCCTGTTCCTGCCCATGCTGGGGCTCCTCAGGGAATCCCACAGCTGCCCTCCAGCGTTTTGAGGAGTTGCGGATTTTGGCCCAAGGATTTTAACTGCTCAAGGCAAGTCACCCACACGGGGCCACAGCTCCTGGTGGGGTAGCTGCACAAGCAGGGGAAACAGTGTGCTCACCTGTGCTGCCTCTGGAGCAGGCTGTGGAGCATCCTCTGCCCAGAGGGGAGCAGGACAAGGAGGAAGGTGCTGTGGAGAGCAGAGGGATGAGCCCTGCTGGAGCCACAGACACTGCAGTTAACTCCTGCACTGGCATGTGTGGGTTGCTCTCCGTGCCTGGTGTCACTCCCAGAGGTTAAAGTGCCCTTCAGGAGGCCACACTGGCACCTGCTCAGCCAGAGAGTACCCACTGTTCATGGTGTAGGGTGGCTGCAGACCCTCTGAGCCCACAGGGCTGGGAAGGGAGGGCAGGACGGGGCTCCCAGCACAGGGACAGACTGTGCTGGGGATCAGAGGTGCTGGGGCGGCTGTGGCCAGACACGAGGGTGGTTTCCAGGAGTGAAACTCCTGTGGGCTGCAGGCTGAGGCCAGTTTCGGGGCTGGGAGGTGCTGGAGCTCATCCTGACTTGCCCCACACAAAGCCAGGCACTGATCCCACCTTGGTTTCCCTCAAACCACCTTTGGTCTGGGATGTGTGGGATGTCCAACTCCCCCACAGGCTGCTGAAAAACAGAGATGAGCCAGTGCTTCAAAGGCAGCCCAGAACTCCCTGGATTCTGGAGGTGATTTGCTGTGTGTGAGGAAGCCCCTCTCCTGCCCCGGTGCTGGGACAGATTTATTTGTAAAGGTTTATCCACGTTTATCCCAAAGTCCCCACGTCTGCCTCTGCCCCCCAACAGATGTGCTGTTGACAACACAGCAGCATTTGGGGATGCATTGCAGACTTTCCTGGAAAAGCACACTTAAAAATCCTAATCTGAGCCTTGTACTCATCTGACCTACTCAGCACCACATGATCTGTGTAGCAAATCATCAGGATACCGAGTAATTACAGCCTGGTGCTAATAAATGAGCAACAAACTCATAATTATCTGCAGAAGTTTTGATGAATGATTTTTGGAAAACCCTCCATGAATCTTGCTAAGTTTGGAAGGACTCAGATCTGTCTGTGCCTGTGGGAATGAGTCAGTGGGAAGGACGAGCTGTGCAGTGGCGTGGGGCTGTCACTGATGTCCTGGCTGGGGAGGGGACGGGGTCTGTGCCCCATGAGGCCTCTGCAAGCTCCAGTTCTTGGTTCCTGTGCAGCAGGGCAGAGAATCTGTGCCCTGTGTGCAGGGACAGCGGCAGTCAGGCTGGCCTTGGGTGGTCACCCAGAGCATCCATCAGTGTCCCGTCCAGCTGGAATGGGCTGGGCAGACGCCACGGCCCGGGGCAGTGGGGAGGGGCCGGCAAGGAGCTGCCCTCGCCCTGCCCGGCTCCCAGCCTGGCTCCTGCTGTGGCACGAAGCCAGGAGAGCTGCCTCTCACCCAAACAGGGCTGGGCATCACCGATCCCAGCCAGAGACAGCAGCAGCACCGGCTGGGAGGCCAGGCTGGTTCTGGGGCAGGCAGCACCCAGAGCTGTGCAGCACCCGGAGCTGTGCAGCACCCAGAGCTGTGCAGCACTGCCCTGCAAGGCAGCACCCAGGGCTGTGCAGCACCCAGGGCTGTGCAGCACCCAGGGCTGTGCAGCACCCGGAGCTGAGCAGCACCCGGAGCTGTGCAGCACCCAGGGCTGTGCAGCACCCAGGGCTGTGCAGCACCCAGAGCTGTGCAGCACCCAGGGCTGTGCAGCACCCAGGGCTGTGCAGCACCCAGAGCTGAGCAGCACCCAGAGCTGTGCAGCACCCAGGGCTGTGCAGCACCCAGGGCTGTGCAGCACCCGGAGCTGAGCAGCACCCGGAGCTGTGCAGCACCCAGAGCTGTGCAGCACCCAGGGCTGTGCAGCACCCAGAGCTGAGCAGCACCCGGAGCTGTGCAGCACCCAGAGCTGTGCAGCACCCAGAGCTGTGCAGCACCCAGAGCTGTGCAGCACCCAGAGCTGTGCAGCACTGCCCTGCAAGGCAGCACCCAGAGCTGTGCAGAGCTGCTCTGCAGGTGTCCAGGTGCATCCCTGGGGCCTCTGGGGGCGTCCAGCTGGGGCAAATCCCGCTGGTGACATGGAGGGGGTGAGGCCACCTTCGGCCAGGCCTTCTCCTGCAGATACCCACTGTGCAGAAAGGGGCTTCTCTGTCATCCCTGCTGTGCTCAGCACGGGGCTGGACAAGGCCCCACTCAGGTGACCCCTGGGCTCTGCTCCCCACATCTCTCTCTGTGCGTGGGGATGGGGATGAAGGCTGAGGATGAGGCTGAAGCACACGTCAGCACAGCTCCCTCACCTCAGTCTCCCATCCTGTGGGGTGGCTTTGTGCCTGGGCTCAGCACACAGTCCCTTGGGACTCTTCTGGGTTGTGCTGCTGCTCCCATGAGGACAGGCGAGCCCTGGGAGCATGTGGCACTCTGTGGCAATGCTCTGCAAAGGCCATGGGCAGCTCTGGAGCTCCCCTGCCCACTGCAGCCCACACAGCAGCACCCGGGGGTCCCCAACAGGTCCCCCACTCCTGCAGAATGCCTGAGGAGGTGCTGGGCTCTGCCCAGCCCACTGAGCACCAACCCTTTCCAATAGCAACATCCCCCAGGGAAGCAGCATCCCATGTACTGAGCCAGCTCTCCTGCCCTCCTGAGCTGGTGGAAACACTCTTTTCAAACTTGTAAACCTTTGTGCGTGGCTGTAAAGTTGCAGGAGGTCACCCAGTGCACTGCAGCACCTGTGAGGAGTGACCCAGGTGCTCCCTGGGTGCCTGTGGGCGGGTGCCAGGCAGCGCGGCTCCAGCGCTCTGCCCGGGATGAAAATGAATTGAAATGGATTCTTTTCCTCGCTCTGTTGAGCCAGCAATGTGCTCCCCAAACACATCTCTCAGCTGGCTGATGGGTGTCTCAGAGGGCTCCTTCACTGACAGGGTGAAGCACCTGAAGCAGAAGGGCTCTCCAGAAGTCCTCGTAGCCCTGATTTGTGACGATTTATCCTTGGCAGTGAGGCAGAGGCCATTAGGATGGATGTGCCTGTGAAGGAGCACATTTCCCCGCTCCCTGAGAGCTGCAATTACAGTAATGAGCTGTGTGAGAGTCAGACCAACTTTTCCAGCAGCACCAAAGCAGCTCCACAAACCCCAGGATGCCACCAGCATGAGGGGACAGTGTTGGGAAGTCTACTTCCATCAAACACACATCAGATCTCCTCAAAACCTTATACTGACGTTCTCTTTGTGTCTGTGAGCTGCTGGAAAGGCAAGAAACTTGCCTTGCTTGGAGTAGATGGTGAGGTATGAAAATCCTCCCATTGCTCCAGGAACTGGAGCTTTAAAAATCAAAACGTAAGTGTGGGTTCCCTGCTCTGCAGGAATTTGGCACCGGCTGAAGACTGAGATCCTCGGATAGCTGCACTGTGGGTTGGTCTAGCAGGAGACTCTCTGGAAAACAAGGAGATAAACCACCTCCAAAACAACACTTCAGAGCTCTTAGAAGTGAAGTTTTCACCTTTTATCTCCATCCAAATTAAAAATATTTTTGTTTTGCCGTGTCAGCTGAACGGACCATCCCCAGGGCATGGGGCAGCAGGATGGCCGGGCTGCTCAGCACAGAGATAAGCTCAGCTCTGGGTCCCACCTCACCAGGAATGGAGCGTGGGCTGCTGGGCCTTCAGAGCTGGCTGCTGGAGATCCCACCACAATCCTCAGCAAAGGCTCTGAGTAACTAATCGCCCTCCTAATGAGCTGAGTGAGTTGTGTTTCCCCTCTGAAGGGCTGGGTGAGACTCCCAGCTCTGCTCCTGTGCCAGACCTGTCTCAGGTGAGAGGAGCTTTTCCCGCCCACGCAGGTTTCCATGGGCTGGACTGGTGTCACCATGGCCTCTGCTATGGGAAGCAGCTGAAATTTTGAAGCCTCACCACAGCTTCTCAGCTCCTCTGCATGGTTTTAGCTGCCATATGGGATGCCCCTTTGCTTCACCAGCCCCAGCAAGACAGTCAGTGTTTGTGTGCACCTGTGCGTGGCTCCATCCTCCACCTCCTCCTCTTCCTCCTCCAGACTTTAATTTCCCATCGAGTCTGAACACCACTTTAATTTGGAGCCAGCACACACCATTCTGCTCTGGAGCCCCACGCCTGCTGAGGGAGGAGCAGGGCAGCAGGCAGTGCTCCCTGTCCGACCTGCTGGGCCAGGTGCCTGAGCAGGGAATTCCTCCCCTGACACTGGGAGTCACAGGTCCTGCATCTGGGGTTGGTTTGAGTGCAGAAAAGGGATGGACTTGGGAGAACAGACTTTCCTCTTCAGAAATCAGCCCTCAGAGCCCGTGGGACAGCTCACCTGGCTGCTGGTGCTTCGGGAGGTCTGACAGACCACGGGTCTTAACAAAGGGCAGGAAACTGCCCCGAGTCCTTGTGTGGGAATGAGGCATCGCTCTGATCCTGCAGAGTAAATTCTGGGGCAGATGAGGACTCCGCCTCCCTCGCCATGGGAGAGAGCTGGAGCTGGGATCAGGCTCTGAAATTCCAGGCCTCAACATGAGGTGGTGCACAGCATCCGCGTCTCTCCCTGCTCTGCCTCTCCCTTCGCAGCAGGAGGGAGCGAGAGCAGAATGCCTTTGGGGAAGAACTGGGGATAAAGGAGGTGCTAATGAGAGCTGGAGAAATGAAATCATCAAAATGTAGAAAAGAATCGAGAAGAAATTCTTCTGGGGGAATTCATCCATCCAGCCCTGCTCATCTCCACACTGCCTGCCTGCTCTTCAGAAGGAGCGGGAAGACGGATGCAGAACTTAAAAGGATTTTTTCCTCTGTGCTTTCCACTGGAAGAACAAATTTTCGAGGGGGAATCCTGCTTTATAACCCCGTGTTATTTATTCAGTTGGCAGCCCAGGCACGCGGCACAACTCGAGTGTTTCCATTCCTGCCTGTGCAATGTGGATTGAGTGCAGACCAGCCCTGGGCAGGAAAATTGCAATTCCCTGAGTCCAAGCAACACGCTCACAGCCGTGTGATGCAGAAACCGAGATGGTCCCTATTCAAAATGCAGAGGTCCTAGAAAGGCTGCTGAGCACTTGCCACTCCAAAACCAACATGACCTCCCCATCCTGGACTGCTCAGCACATCAGCGTGAGGAGCTCTACCCCCCTGCTGCCCTGCAGCTCATTAATTATTAGGGTTCATTTTGAACCCTACCCCTTCTGTGTTTTGGTACATGCACAGACACACCACCACAGTAATTGCAAATATTTGCCCAAGGTCACCTCTGACACCTCTGCTGATTAATGCAGGATCCCAGCTAATCGGGCACCCATCAGGCCTCAGGGGAAGCTGGCATCTGCAGTGATCCATGAGGAAAACTCTTGGAGTGACTTACATTTACTGTGTCTCTGAGCTCTGCTCTGGTGGGTCCCAGCCACTCTGGGCACTGGGTCTGTTCAGCAGCTGGAGCCACAGCTGCACACACACACACAGAGCCCCTGAGCTGGGGAGTGCCAGCAACAGGCGGACCCTGCAGGGCAGGGGGGCACCGGGGCTGATCTGCACTGACCCCACGAGCTGGCTCCCAGAGGGCAGAGGGGACACTGAGCCTGGTCTCTGCTCTGTCACCCCGCAGCTGCTCCAGGCTCCCTGGCCCTGCTCGCTCTGCAGCGAGGCTGCCACTGGAGCTGGGAGCCAGAGGGACGTGGTGGGGCTGTGGAGCTGGTCACCACCGCCCAGTGCCACCGCCTGGGCCATGTGTCCCTGCCTGCTGTGGGAGGAAGGCTGAGGTTCTCAGGGGTCAGGGCTGAGCTGCCACTGGGATCTGTGCCCCAGCACTGTGGCGAGTGCTGGGCAGCCAGGTTGTCACCCAGAGACCCTTGGTGGTGGGACTTTGCTGTGGCCTCCAGTCATCTGCTCATTGTCAGAGGTCTCAGTTCCCTGCAGCCTGATCTGCCGTGTCTGGGGGCTTCCTGTCTCTGCTGTTGCCCAGCCACGGGCTCTGGCTCTGCTCAGAGCCTGAACCCAGCCCTGCCTACCTGCTGTGGGCTACTGGTGGCTCTGAATTTGGAAAAGCGGCTTTAACTTCCTGCCTGTCCGAGGGTCAGAGGATAGGGCTCTGGTCCGGCTGTTCACTCACCTCACATTGCTCTGCACAGATGCAGAGACAAAGGCTGGTCCCAGGACAGCTCTAGATTCTGTGATTTGGCCACAGCTGCCTGGGCTGTGCTTTCACTGCCAGAAAATCAGAGATGGGGTTTAATACAAAGAACATGGTGCATATTAACTCTCCTGTCGTCAGACCTAGCTGGGAACAAGCATTTGTGACCCCTCTGCACAGTGAACCAGGTGAGAACCAAGCCAGCCATGGTGGTGGTGACAGCAGTGGCTGCTCAGCAGCCTTGCATCCGTCCTGTGTCACTGGAGAGCCACAGCAGGACAGCAGCCGTGTGCTCAGTGCCCGCCCGGCCCGACGCTGCGGTGTCTGTGTGTCTGTGTGTCTGTCCGTGTGTCCGTGTGGCGCTCGGGGCACAGGGGAGGCTGCGCTGCTCCCGGCTCCCGGCGCCTCCTCCAGCACCTGCCCGGCCTCACCTTCAGATGCACCACGAGCCTGGGTGTATTTTCCCTCATGTTTATTTTTAAAAGATGGTTCATTTTGCACTCTGGGCAGCCTTCAAGTATAAATAACCTGTGCCACATGTCCCCATATTACCAAGGAATAAATTAGAGCTCTGGGTTCCCCCTCGCATGTTTCCCTTTGATGTTATTGCTGTGGATACATATTTATATGTGCACTTTGCACGTAACAATCCAGCCTCGCCCAGAGCTGGTTCGCTGTATGGACAGCACCGGGACGTCCCTTTGTGATGCTGAACCAGGTGGTGAAAATCCCATTCAATGCATTTTTCATTTTGAAAAAAATAAATGTGTTGAAAGACCCACGGTCAAGGTACGAAGTCTCACCATAAACACACGCACAGACAGTGCCATCCATCTCATGGGAACACGCAGTGTCCCCCATCCCATAGGGACACACACTGTCCCCCACCCCATGGAAGCACACAGTGTCCCCGTCCCACGGGAACACGCACTGCCCCTGTCCCACGGCCACCAGAACATGCACTGCCCCCATCCCACGGGGCACACTGTCCCCGATCCCATAGGGACACACGGTGTCCCCATCCCACGGGGCACACGGTGTCCCGATCCCATAGGGGCACACTGTCCCCGATCCCATAGGGGCACACGGTGTCCCCGATCTCACGGGGCACACTGTCCCCGATCTCACGGGGCACACGGTGTCCCCATCCCACGGGGCACACTGTCCCCGATCCCATAGGGGCACACAGTGTCCCCACGTCCCCGCGGTGCCGCCCCGGGCCGGGCGCGCTCCCGGTCGCTCACCTGCGGGGGCGGGGCCAGGCGGGAGGGGCGGGGCCCGGGAGCGCGCGCGGCCCCGCCCCGCCCCGCCCGGCCCGCGCGCGCCGCCGCCGCCGCCGCCGCCGCCGCCGTGTCCCCGCGCCTGCAAGATGCCCGGGCAGCGGCGGGGACGCTCCCGCGGGCCGCCGGTACGTACCGACACCGGCACCGGCACCGGCACCGGGCGGGCGGGGACAGCGGGGCGGGCCGGGGGGGCTCCGCGGGCCGCCGGTTGGTACCGGCACCGGGGCGGGAGGCGGCACCGAGCCGGAGGGGGTGGAATGTCGCGGCGGTGGGTACCGGGCGGGAGGAAGCACCGAGGCGGCCGTCGGGGCCCCGGCGCAGCCCTTCCCGCGGGTTTGCAGCAAGTGCCGCTGCGGGGGCTGCCTCCCTTCCCGGGAGCCGTTGCCGGCTCCCCCCGCTCCCAGTCGCCTCTCCCGGTTGCCGAGTGCGTCTGCCAGCCCGCCCCGGCACCTTCCGCTGCTTGGCGGGGACACCCGGGTGGCCTGTCCCCGCTCGGCGCTTCCCGCGGCCTTCCCGGTGCCCCGGTTCGCCGGGAGCCGTCCTGCTGGGGAGCGACGGTGCGGTACGGGCGGATCGGGTGCGAGTCCGCCGGCTCCCGGCTCCCTGCCCGCGGCTCTGGAGATCCCACCTCGCCATCCCCCCGCCGCTGCCCGGATTTCCCGGCGGAGAGAGCTGCATCCCCCCGGCGCCCAGCCCCGTGCCCGCAGCCCGGCTCCCGGCGGTGTGTGCTGCCGGGCTGTCGGCGCTGCCGCAGAGCCGGTGCGGGGCCGGTGCTGCCCTGATCCTCCCGGGCCCCCCCGCGCCCCTTCCCCCAGCGGGGCTGGAATCTGATGAACTCTGGGGCCAGGGAAGTTAATCGGTAGCGGGCTCCGTGACCGGCGCTTCGGAATCCGCGGAGGAGAGACACGGCCACATGTGGGGGTCTGCCAGCGCTGCCCCCCAAAGCCGGGGGTTCGGGAGCCCTTCCCGGGGTACTGCCCGCGCTTTGGGCTGTCACTGCTGAGCTGGCAGCGGAGTGTGTTTGCTTGCGCCGAGGATCTGTGCATCTGCTGGAAAACGTGCCCGAGCGACGCCTTGTCCTCGCGCTTTATTTTCGTGTTTTGCCTCGAAAAACATCCCAACCGCAGGTTTATTGTCCCTATGTGCACAGCTGGCGAGGGCTGGAGCACAGCTGGCGAGGGCTGGAGTGCGGTGAGGGGCCGTTCTGCCCAGCGGTCTGCGGAGTTTCTGGAGAGGGCAGATGGCTCTGCTTGCTCCGTCATTCCCTCAAGTCCGGACACGCCGGCGTTAATGG